>NW_024102837.1:18224974-18513687 GCF_013122585.1 Styela clava
TCAATCATTTTATTTCGGCTCTCTGACCTAAAACCGAACAACACAAAAAGTACCGAAAACAGACAACAAATACAGAAATACCTGGAAGACGAGAATAAATTAAAATACGTACAAATACGCGCCCACCCACCAAAAAATAAAATAATACGAGTATACAAAAAAATATGGACACGATTCAAAATCGGGCAATGCTTATAACTTAATTTAAAATGATAAAAGACACATAATTCTGTAATTGTTGGAATCCGTGGATAATTTACATGGAGTAAAAAAGTGTTGCGCTTGGAATAAAACAGCCTTAATTCAGTTTAATGTAATAGAATCCTAACGACCTCCTCAGTCTCTGATTTTTGAAAACCTAATGATTCAAATGATCGTATACGATTATGATAGCTGAGAAATCGCCAAGATTAATTTTGCAGTAAATATATATGAATACAGCTGATCCTGAATGCTGTAAATTCTGGGTCTGGCAGTCTGGGATGTTAATTCGTTTTGTAAAAACTTATATAACAGTATAATGGTACCGGTACCGAATTTTTTAGTATATGCAATTTTGCATGCAGAAGAAGAATTTAGAAATTTAAATGAAATTGATATAGACTATAAGTATAATGATAATATTATATTTGTATATTTTGATTTTCCTTACTACTCTAAAAACAGAAGTACGGTACCAAGTATTTAATTAAATTGAAATTTGGAAAGTACCGTACCCGTACTGAATGTTATTACTATAGCACGATCAGACGATTGACAAAAGATATAATTTACATTTTTATTTCGGGGTAGAGGAATGCCGATTGCAAGCTACAGCTTCTCGTCCAGTTACAGAGTTACCAGTTCAATGTTGGGTACCGGTATGGAATTGATAAGTCGGTTTGTTTCAAATGCGTGGACTTGGTGAAGGAGGCAGTGAACCAGAGTTATGTGAACCACCCTATTTTGACCAAATTATTTATTTGCAATCGCTTGTTCAAGTTTCACTGAATTTGACAAATTTTTAAATTACAGAATTAAAAGATATTTAATCTTTTTACTAAGCTATCAGCTTTTAACCTGCAATAGAAATACTTTTTTAAATTCGAGCCATTAATTATACTCAAAATTGTCGGGGGAAATATTACTGATTCCCAGACAGATTAAAGTTTTGAATCTGGTTTAGTTTGATTCTACCTCAGCCAGTTATGACGATTATTGAGGCATGACTGGCCAGAATATTCTCATCTCAATTTATGAGCGATTGTGCTGCTAGCTTTTTGTTTTTTCATGTTAGGTCAAGTCATGGTAAAGTTGACTAATACTGAATAAGTCCTCAATCCTTGTTCTAACACAGTAACATAGAAATTCACCTCAAGTGCAAAAACTTTTTGTCTTTTTCCAACCTGTGGGTCTGTGTCGACTGTTTTGAGTTTTGTTTACGGTCTTTGTCATAAACTGGGTTGCCTGAAATCATCTGTGTCATTTGTTTATTTTCAACAAAAATTGGTAAAAATTCCCGATTTCATTGCTAGTAGACTTTATTGTTGATTTTATATTAAGTATTATAGTGTTGCTCATTAGTAACTGTTTATGTGGTATCATAGCATAAAAACTTGGCAGTATCTGTTTTGCTTAAGTGAAGCCACGCCACGATTTTAGAAACTCGCTGATTACAATCAGGCAGATGTGGATTCGATTTGCAAATATTATCTTTTGTACTAAGGTGACTTTGGTGCTCCAGAGGTATGTGTACCAATATGGAAGTAACTAATTTTGTTTGCTTACTTTACATTAAGTTGTATAAAGAGACTGAAGCCTATGGGCAAGGTATATTCACTTGGCTAATACTGACGGTACCGAACTCGTAATAGAACAAAAATAAGGAAATTTGGAATAAAAATATGGCTTAACCCTAACCTGGTATACATACTACGGAAGTACCGGAATTTCTAGGTAAAAAAAGGCCATTCAAAAATAATTGTTTCACACAGTTTTTCAATTTTGCGACTGAAAAACACTACATTGCGCTTCTATGTGAGCATATCCTTGGGTGGTGAAATATCACAAAATTTATTTTTTAATAAAATTGAGGTGGTTTGAAAAAAGGTTGGGAAACATTGTATTAGAGCAAGCTTTCCATATATATTGTTTTTCTCATGGAATTGTAGGCAAAAACTCTGTATGTTCTGCTGAGAATGGGACAAGTTAATGTAAGTAGGTTTTATTTCTTGGTGTCTTTGCGACTCATATTTATCCATTTCACTGTTGTTTATGAAATCTCTCATTATTACTTTACCTCCATATTATGACTCCACTTATACTTGGGGTTAAAAATTTGCTGCGACTAAGATTTGACTTTAAATTTTGAATGACCTGTGGCTCGACTTCAGACTCGGCATTTAGAGACTTCTACTCAACACTGTTATTTACATGGGAATGGGAATCATTGAAGCATGACTGGTCAGAATAATCCTAATACTAATGTCAAAGTGCTGTTGCTGCTAGTTTCTAGTTTATCAGGCTTTTGGTCAAGTGAAGTTTATTTGAGCCAAGGTTTTTATGGTTTAACAGGTAAAATATTTGTCCCAAGTATGATATCTAACTTACAAATATAACTTACGCCTGTTTTCTATTTTTCAGAATCTAATCTTTAAAATGTGATAATGCAAGCTTTGGTGATATTTCGTATTCTCAATTTTATTGCTGCAAGTTTCTTTATTTTGTCAGCATTTGTACAATACAATGACCCAGATCCTGAGCTATGGATTCCAGTATATCTGGCTCCTGCTATCATTTCTGGATTAATTGGTTTTAGGCCGTCACTATCTGGATCAAAATTCATAAAAGTTTTTGACTTTGGATATATTTTCTTTGGAACTATTTCATCTGCGTATTTGTTCCATCAAAACTATCAGGATAATTTCATCCACTGGGTGGTGCATGATGAAGTGGGGAGGGAGTTTGGCGGACTTGTGATCGTTATATTTTGGATTATTTTTATGCACGAAACATCACATTTATCTGTGAAGAATTGGTTATTGTCGGTTTTTATATGGATTCCGATTGCAATGTGGATTTATGTTTATTACAATCAGGAATATCGTGAACTTTGGCCTCAACATTGCCAGACTGCTCTTTATCCAGAAAGTTATCCTTCAAGAGAGGAAAGCTGATAAGACAATTTAACAATTTTTATTATAAGAAAATTTCTCTAAGTAAGGTCATGCACACAAAGTCAAAAGCAAAAGAGGTCTTTTTAGATAAGTTACAGGCGACGACAGAAGTGTCAAGAGCTGTTGACATGGTAAAGATTTATATTGATTGACTAGGTTTTAGTAAATACCGGATGACACAAGGCTTAAAGGAGCTCAATATAACTAGAAAAACAGTTGATAAATTGGAGTGTACTAATACTGATGTCCGACAGGTTACCATAAATCTGCCACTACTTTAGAAAATATATTCAAATGTCCTATAAACCAGCATGGTACCAAAAGCCGGGTCTGAAAAGTCAGTAAAACATAATGAAGCATTTGATTGAACATTTTACTACTTGATTTTTAGGATAGAATAGGATTTACATATTTATTCACTTATAAAAGTCAGTAATATGGCTCAATCATATGGACCAGAGCGTCTGGTCTGGTTACCAGTCCATGTCGGGTGTGGGATTAGTCAGCTGGTTATTCATTTTCAGATGCATGAACTTGATGGTGGATGAAGGCAAATCAGACCAGTGGGTAATGTTACGTGAACCACCCTACGGCCGTGAGGAGTCCAGCAATCCTCTCGCACATAATTATCCCTCACAACGAATACGAACCTGCGCTCTAGTGTAAGGTAATCAAAGGTGCTGTGGCGGGCATATTCCCAATATTAAGCCTGATGCGATACATTGTCCTGTTCTCTTTTAATTGAATTTTATGACAAAAAGTAAGACTTTAGTTTGAGAGAAATTAGCTATACATTTTAAATTGTATTCTGAACACCTATGACAAATTCTACATGTCTATCTATAACTGTTTTATTCCTGTCATATTTAGCTTTGAATTACAGAGTCAATAGTTAGAAATATTAGTAAAATGCCTCTTGAAATTAAAGTGAAGACTAATGGACATGCAAATAGGATTTTACAAGACTTGAACAGGTGAGTGTGAGACAGGGATATCTGAAATGATGGGGTTAAAGCCGAGCTCGGGCAAACTACGTGGCGCGGTCCGAAACCGGCCTGTTTGGTAATTCAATCTGGCCCGCCTGATGCTGCCACAACCAAACAAACAAATTTCGTTGTTTCAGTTAAAAAAAAGCTCAAGGGTTCGGGGTTGTATTGTCATTCTTTGGGAGGAATTCTGCCATGTATTTCATGCCTGTAGTTTTACTAATATTCTTCAGTTCTTCATTATTACTGAAATATGTATTATGTATGTAAATCGGGAGTGCGACATGGTCATGACTCATGACACTAGCTTAATCGCCTTGAAGCTCCCATCGCTATCTATTTCTTCAATGCCTCCAGTATTAGTAAGGATTCATTAAAGATTGAATTAGTAAAGTATTATTGAATGTGTAGTGAGGGAAGAATGAGAGTTCCAAAATAGGGGGGGGGGGAGGATTTCACGAAAAAGATTTGGAACCACTGGGTTAAAGCATTGGACATTACTGTATTGGCATTGCAAGTAACACAGTTTGGGTTCAAATCTCATTTGATATATCAAATTTTAATTTCGGGAATGATTTAAAACTGTTCACTATGAAAATTTTCTTGATTTGACTTCTGATGGTGAGACAAACACTTCATTTATATAATACCTGATTTTGCTTCTAAAACTTTACCATCAGTTTTTATATTTGCTACGTTCAATATTAAAAAAACAATGAACAAATGAGTGGATGCATTACTGTTAAAGGAATGATCAAATGCCGGTCCTTTTACACTAAAATAAAACCGTCATCGCGACTGGCACCATGTGATGGCTTTTGCATGTGCTATTCCACGACAAGCCTCATGAGCCATGAGCCTCTTGGACAATAACAAGGGTCCATTCTTGACAAACTCAGATATAAACTATTCTTTCATACTTACCATATATCCTCGCATATAAGCCGATCACCTAAACACTAAATTCGCATATAAGCCAACACTACAAATCGTAGAAGGCCATACACACCTATCACAACCAGGGATGTTCAATTTGAATTTAATATTCAATATGGCTATTCGCTACCTCTAGAATATCGTTTTTAGTGAAAATTGAAATCGCGCACACATCCTAGCGCCCTTCGTCCACGTTTTGATTGAAAACATTTTTCGATCATGACATATTTTAATAAGTAAACAAATAGCTCGTGGAGCCCCTAGGTTTCTCATTCAGAGCCATGGGCACTTTGAGAACCTATGTTCTAGTGAACATATTTATTGGATGGTTTCACGTCTTCTTTGCAAACATGACTCTAGCTCAGGGGTGGGTAAGGTTTTTAAACCAGGAGCCAATAATTTTACCTACCGAGACTGGCGGGCCAAGTAAGTGTGACTTCCATTTTATGAACAATGTTTGCAGTGTTACAACGCAAAATTGGAAAACAATAAGCCTCGTGCCAAAACTAAATTTATCCGCAATTTCAACCAATTCCTTGAGCTATTTTTTAGCTAAAACATCAAAATTTGGTTTCTGTTTGATTGTGGCAGCATCAGGCTGGCCAGATGGAATTACCCAACAGGCTGTAGTTTCCCTATGTCAGCTTTAGCTAATCAGCCACGTATATAGGAGCAGCTATTATGTTCTTGCAAGGTTCATTCTGGTTTGAGATATGACTTATCTATCTAAAGACATCCTGGGTTATGTTGTGGGTGTGAGTTGTCACCCGAGACCCAGTGTTCACTTCAAGAAAACTATGAGTGTGTGCGTTTCTCACAAGCCAGAAATTGAAAAAGTCAAGACTTTCCTAACTGTTTTACTAACATTATATTAAAAAATCTTGCATGCTGCAAAGTTTCTGATTTTATTGTTCGAAAGACACGCAACTCCGGTTTCTGGTGTTCACTCTAAAAAAATTATCAGTAGCAAGAAAAAACTGACATTCTGTTTTCTGATTTAATTTAATAAAAAAACTTTGGTTACTTATGAGAGCGTGCTTTCCTCACAAGCCAAAAAGAAAGTGCAAACATCTTGTTTTTCTGGTGTTCACTCTGAAAAAATTCTGTTTTCTGGTTTATATTAAAAAAAAACTTTGGTTTCTGATGTTCACTCTAAGAAAATTGGGAGTACGTGCTTTCCTCACAAGCCAAAAAATAAACTGCAAATTTCCGGTTTAATCCAGAAGTTAAATAAATACACAGTGCAAGAAAATTAAGAGGGGGATGTGCATTGCAAGCCAAGAAATAAACTGAAATTTTGCTCAAATTTAAGAAAACTCTTGTTTCTGGTGTTCACTCTGCGAAAATTATGAGTCTGTGTTTCATGTGTTTGCTCTGAGAAAATTTAAAGCACAAGAATAAACTAATATTCTGGTGGAACTTGAACATTGCATAAGTGTCTAGGCGGTTTCCAAGTTAGGTATCTTTTTTGGCGCTCTAGAAGAATGTGTACCAATATGGAGGTAACTAATTTCGGGTTCTGGTATAGTTTAGTACCACATCCACTTCTAGTTGGCCTGGCTCAATAATTTTTGCATATGTCAATCCTGAACCCCACCTGACTACGTCACCGAAAAATTACGTCATTTCGACATCACAGTGGCGTAATAAGGCCCACCGAAGTATGCGGATGGTCGTCCAAAACGCGTAGACGATCTCCCGAAATCGAGCAAGCTATTTCTCTCGTTTTCTCGTTGCAACGATCACGATAGGAGAGAGATCGCCGGCTTTAGCAAGTTCGTTATCGGCGGCGCAGATGCCATTTTGGGCGATTGTAATTATACTTTGACAATCCCTACGTGATGGTGACGTCTTAGTGACATAATTTTGAGATGGCATAGTCAGGTGAGGGTTAGGAATAACATATGCAAAAAGCGTTGTGCTACGCTCACTGTACTTGTGGTACTAAACTATACTAGACCCTAATTTTGTTCGCCTACTTTATATCAAGTTGTGTAAAGGGACTGAAGCCTATGGGCAGGGGTATATTCGCTTGGCTAACACAGACATTCCCCGAACTCGTAATAGAACTAAAATAAGGAAAATCTGAATAAAATTATGGCCTAACTCTAACCTGGTACACAAACTTTTTGTTATGACATATTTTAAACAGCGTAGGTACTCTATTATTTCCACTTCCCTCATACCTTTGCTTTATGATATCGGAACAATCATAAATTCTTAAAAAATAAGGTCCAAAAATTCTACCTCTATTATTAGCAGATGTTATAAGATTTGTTTACTACACCACCCCTTATGTGCATTTGTATACCCTGGCTGCTAGTTCCCACCACCCTTTTTCTTAACACGACTGAGCGCAAATAATATCTGTCACTATTATCACCGGATGTCATATCCAGCCTGAATGTCATAAGATCTATTTAACCTGAATTTGCCACATTTGTGTAGCCTTTTTTTCTACATGTCATAAAATTGTAAAATATGACTGCTGACCGCAACAGTTTTGAATTTTTTGGTCAACCACCGAGGTATCACTGTTGTTGTATAGTCAGAATTGACGACGGTGATATCACTTATCTCTATGATTATGTACACATACTTATTCCCTACTTATCAGAGCTGGGTCCATGTAGCCACGGTGTTTTTTTGTGAATGGAGGTGGGAAATGGAGCTGAAGCCTGAGCTACCAGGAAATTAGTGGCTCCAACTTTTAACCATCTAATTCTTTTTCCAGACTTATAATTTTCTCATATTTCTTACAAATAACTTCATACAAATAAAATCCGCAGGCATCCTATAATTTATTTTCAATTTTGATTTTCTTGTAAGAAATTGAAGTTTCAATTTTACAATCTAAAAGTCCCTATAACACAGATTTAACTCTCGCATAACTGTATCTGAATTAATGTGTCATGGTAGTGCTCATACCAAAAAAAAACATTAATTATTTCAAAGCTCAGAAGCGAAAAATAAACCAGCAGATTTTGAGTCACATTTGATAATTGTAGCTTCGGAATTAGAGCTAGAACCATAGTGATTTCAAATCAGCTTCCCAGCCCTGTATTGAAACTTGCAAATTCACACAAGGATTTCCTGTGCGGAATAGAAAACACATTTAGTGCAATGCTGATTTAAAATTTAATTTTGCAGAAGCAGAAAGGAAACTCGAGATCATTGTGATTTCATGATCATAGCTGGCTCTGAAGAAATCCCAGTTCATAAGAATATTATATCTGTAGGATCTGATTATTTCAAAGCAATGCTGGCTCATAATGTGAGTTGTGTTTATACATTGTTGATGTTTATGTGATATCTCAATGGGTAACTGTTTTAGTTAACTCTTTTACAGTTGGTACTGTTACCCTTGTTAATGTAGTTTTAATCATTGGCATATCATACTTCAGAATGCTGAGACAGCGTCTGGTAAAGTGGAAATGAAGGAAGTTGATCCATTATCCCTGCAACAATGCATAGAATACATTTACACTGGTGAATTGTCTACTACTGATGAAAATGCTGAATCTTTGATGTTTGTGGCTGAATTGCTACAGTTGAAAGGTGATGTTATGAAATAGATCTCTCTTTTAGATTGTACCGAGGTTCACTCAATCCTCTTTGATTTATATTAACTAGACAATCCTTCCCACAAATGGAGATATTTGGTTTGCGAGTGCCCGCATTTCTATTGTTATCCTGGACAGTTTCTCATTGCCCCCAGTTGCTATTTTTACTGAATACAGACATGTTTATTTCTGATTTAATTCAGTTAATTACTTATCGATCTTAAGATCGGTAAGTATATTGATAGGTATTTGTCTGTATGTCTGTTAGATGAACGCGATATCTAGCGAATGCGAGGTTGAATCTGCTCCAAATTTGCATGTGCATGTGCATGCATCTTACCTCGGACCAGAAGCCTATAGATTTTGGGTTAATTATGTCGTATAATTAGCGAGTTATTAAATAATTACCGATCTAAGATCGATATGTCTTCGGTCTCCGACCGATATTCTCGTTTGTCATGTCACTATTTATCAATTTCCAAGTCAAACATGGTTACTTTTACGTAAATGAAAAAAAAAATTTCAACGCTCGACTTCTATTTATGTGATTTGATGATTGCAATTAAAAGTTTCAGTAATCTAGGACGTTTTGCACAGAAGTTATGTTCTCTCTAGAACTGACATGGGCTAATTACGGCCCGCGGGCCAAATCTGACCTGTTGGGTAATTCAATCTGACCCGCCTGATTCTGCCAGAATCAAACTAAAACCAAATTTTGATGTTTTGGCTGATAATAGCTCAAGGAATTTGTTGAGATTGCGATTAAATTTAGTTTTGGCACAATGCTTATTGCTTTCCTCTTTTGCTTTTGTAACACTGTAAATATTGCTCATGAAATGTAAGTTTACGTCACACTTACATGGCCCGCCCGTCTAAATTGACAAAATTTTTGGCACCCGGTCAAGAAATCTTGCCCACCTCTGCTCTAGAATATGTTCCAAACGGCATGGATTCTGTTGTTTTTTTCGGTTCACCCTGTATTAATTCACTACATCACAAGGAAAGGCTACCAAATAGCAATATGTGAGAAGTTTGTTTTATTATAACAGTTCGTTTTATCATAACAGATGTCTGTGGAGGCATCGTTGAATCACTTGAAGAAAATCTCGAAGCATCTACAGAATCATTCTTTGTGACAAAAAGAATCGCAAACCTGTACAATTACAAAGAATTGATGCAAAAATGCGAGAAGTTCATGCTGGATAAATTTGAAGAAATTGCTGTTCTTGATGATTTCAAGGAAATAGAGGAAAAGGAATTTGTTAAATTGATCAAGTCACAAGAAAACAAGGTATTTGCAGTGTTTTGTTTCAAACCTTCATTTTGAAAAGACTTTTTACAAGTAGTCACTAATTTCATTGGGAGGAAGGTTTTGAGTTCAGGCTGACCTAAATAACTTTCCATGATACAAGCAGCCACTCAATCATAAGAAACTACCTGGCTTAACCACCTCGGTTAATCTGATAGGAGTGGCCTTCCTGCCCTGGAATGCCTGGTGTAGCCTGCTAGCCACTAGTTTTTTTAATTAAATAAATATTCAAGCAAGGTCTTCCAATACAATACATGAATGCTGGGCATTTGTCAATTCAGTAGTCTAATTAATAGATACAACTGAATATCCCCATGTTCTGCATTCTTTCTAGGCATTAGAGAGTGTCAAGCTAGAGGCGTTGATATCTTGGATAAAACATGAGCAAAGAAATCGCAAAAAACTTCTGAAGAAATTGAACAACTACATTGATTTGCATAAAGTACCGGTGACTTATAGAAGATTCCTTGTTGAAAACGAGGTCGGCTACTTTATAATTTACATATTAAAACCATTCCCTTTTACTAGGATATTTGAATATACTATTGGGATGTTAGTTGACCAATATTGACGAGCGCTGTGGGGTCGGCGTTGTGGATATCTTTATTTTCAAATTACCAGGGGTCATGATTCAAAGCCGGAGTTGAAATCTTTATATCTTGATGCCGAAAAATCAGCCTTATGTTGTCGATGATCAGAGTCAAAATTTCAGAATAAAACTCAAAAGAACGTTAAGTTACCTCAGTATTCACAACGCTCAGTTTAAGAAAGATAGCATAGGCAAAGCGAATGTTTTGGTTTTTAAAATATGTTTTTTTGTTTTAAGTTTGCAGGTGGAGACAAGACAAAATTTTCTTTAATCCGGAGTAGTTTTTAAATGGGTTTAGGATCGAGTGTATACTCCACAGTCTTACTGATGATTTGTCTACGTTATTCTATATTTCTGCGAAATCAATTTCCTTTTCTTATATCATTGAACATTCATTGGAATAACATAACGCACTTTGGTTGTTACAGCCAATGGTAAAGTCTTGTCCTGAATGTTCTCACGCTCTACTAATATCTGTGATGGACAGCTTGAACGTTGGTGCTTCAAATGTTCACTCTGCTGCAAATATAAAACAAGAAGAAAAAGAGGCAAGTAAGTTGAATTAAGATGTAGACAACACAGAATATCTTTTATCACCTAAAACTTTGAAATTAACCTAACTGTTGATTGGTTCTAATTCGAACGATGCTATAGTTAGTTGTCTTTGCTTTTCCTTTCTGATACAGACTTTATTTCATACAGTTGCTGCGTTTGATGAACACTCAATGAGCCTACAATGCTTTGATCCTCGGAATAATTCTTGGACAAGAATGCAGGTTAGTATTTGAAAACCTTCAGCTCTTGTATCTCAGTCTAATCGTACTGTACACAGAAAATATCATTCATTAGTTTCCAATATTACTCCAGAAGATAAAAACTATTGATGCGTCACATATTTGACCATCTTTCATCACCTTTTGTATTTCACCCTTTTAGAATTGATTTAAACTCAGCAACCTGACTTGTACTATTTAACTTTGCTATTTAATTGGAGTATGTAATATAGATAGCATATATATATTTATCCCGGGGGAGCGAAAAGCCGATAAGACGGCTTAATCATATGGCCAACCACGGCCTCTCGTCCGTTTACCAGTCCATGTCGGGAACGGGATTATTTTTTTGCAAGCATTGACTTGATGGTGGAGGATATATAAGAATTCATCATATATACAATGAGTGTAAAAAAGGTGACCGAGCTAAACTGGGAAGAAACGTATTTCCTAACACACAACAACGTTAAAACCACAATGTCTGGTGTGTTTTCAAGTAATACCAGTTACGGAAGGATATAATTTTAAGCGACAATACAAAACCAAACACGAGACGAGATACCGAAAATACCACGGCATTTCTCTGGAAGCAATTTTAAAATAACAAAAGATTCTATATATCTTAAAAAAATGATTAGAACGGTAAACTCTATACTCTGCTATAGTACATTTAAAGAACACAAAATAAAATATAATTTTAACAATAAATTATTTGGTTGATCATTATTTCTGTGGGTCAGTATGCAAGACAAGAGTTAGGTCACCGAGGCTCCTGGCCCTTGCTGTATATAAGTAATTAATCAGATATAGCTTCAGCAATGAAGTCAGCAATCCTCTCGCACATAACCATCTCGGCATGGAGTTCGAGCCTGCGATGTGCCACACGTGGTACGATGGACGATTATTTGAGCGGTATTAGATTCTCTCATCCCGACACACTCATTTATCTTTATCTATCTTTGACGACGATTTCTTCAATGTAATATTGTTTATTGAAATTTTCTAGAATATGCCTGGATCAGAAACTTACTTTTCTGCTGTGGCTCTTGGTGACTACATTTATGTTCTCATGTATGATCAATCTGTCCATCGGCTGAAATACTCAGATCATGGAGCTACTTGGGAGAGAATGAAAGATATGATGTATAACTGTGGGCGGTGTCCTCCTGTTGCTGTTTTGTCTGGTAAGAATTGCTTCAAAAATTCTTTTGCTAAACAATATCTTGTTACCTCTGCCAAACGGCTAGTAATTGAGTAATTACGCTGTCTTGTTTGGCGTGAAGTTACCTCAAGAATTCTTAGTACTGGTCTTTTTAAGAATTTAATGGAAAACATATTTTAAGATCATTTGGTATCTAATTCCAGTTCAGCCGTGTATTGTAATTATATCACTTCGTTGTGGGTGACCCAAAATTTGTGCACAAAATACTGATTTTTTTTCTGATTTGTAAAACTTGTCACTTAATCAAAGTGTACAAATGCAAATTATATTTTCATATTAACACCATTGAAGAATTATAGCATAATTTATTTGTGTAAGAAATAGTAGTTGTTTTGTAAGATCATATATTTGAGTTCAGGAAAATAAATACAAAAATTGCAAAAATAGTTAGGATTGAGTTACATTGCTAAAACACGCTTATCTGGAATTGAAAGGCCAAAGGACTTGAGTTTATCATACAACACACTAACACTCCTGTTTTAAGATTAGTAATTTATTTGTGTTTGTATATATCCCATGAAAACTTTTTTTTATTTTTGGTTATGTTTTGTCTTCCATTTCTATTGTGTTATTTATTATTATGACATGATTTATATTTGTATAAATACCACAAGTTTGCTTTGCCCTAGGACAAATAGTTCTTTACTTTATCTTCTAATATTTTTCAAGTATCATTTGCTTTCTATCATTGGTCTGAGATATTTATTGTTTACAGGAAACATATACGTTGTTGGTATTTTCGATAATTACTCAAAATCAGTTGAAAAGTTTGTTCCATCAAGCAACAAATGGGAAAAAGTAAAAGACAAAAATCTCAACAGTGCAAATTCAACAGCACTGGGTGCTGGAGGTTAGAAGGTGTTGTCTAATAAATAAATGGGTTCTCCCGAAATACATGAATCAAGATGGCGGACACTGGAATGTAGTATGTGTACCAGGTTGGGTTAGGCCATAATTCTAGATACAAATACTTGGATAGTCCCCGAACTCGTAATAGAACTAAAATAGGGAAAATTGGAATAAATTATGGCCTAACCGTAACCTGGTACACATACTAAGTTTCGGTGTCCGCCATCGTAGTTCACATACTTTGGGAGCGCCAAAAAATGTCATATACATTGAACTGATTCGAAACAGGCAGTCATACAACAGGGTTATAAATGGAATTGTCGCTGGACCATATAACCAACCTAATAAATCTAGCTGGACTAATAAATGCTCTGCTTTACAGTAATAAAGGCATCGGACAAAACGGCGAAGTATTTAACACATTAAAAAGTGCATAAAAACATGTAATTTTACTCATGTGAGCGACTTTTTAAACATAAACTGTCGGATTAGCTCTTTATGCGCGTGATGGGGAAAAATCTGATGGGCGCGTGATGGGCCACACTAGATAGCTTTGCGGACACTAAATAGCTTTGCCTGTTGCAAACCCCCTGGTCTAAGCCAAACAAGAAAAAATTCCGTTTTTAACAGACGAGTAGGTCGTTTCGTATCAGTGGTTGCTTTAACAAAATGTTTTTTGAAACAAACTTGCAATACACTTACGGTAAATAAAAAATGACTGCCAACAGATATCGGATTTATCGTTTGTCCTAAGTTTTCATCGAATACCAGAATGCAGAAAACACTTGAAAGTAATAATCCTTGTATAATTCCAGGTTGTATATACAGCATTGGTGGCTATATATCAGGTCGTTACACCAACCAAGTAGAAAGATTTGACCCAACATCATCAACTTGGTCATTTGTTGCATCCATGAATGAAGCAAAAATCAATGTCGCAGCTGTTGAAAATGAAGGGAAAATATATGTTCTAGGTAGGTTGGTGTTTGTTGCTAAAAATATACGAACACTCAAGAAAAAAAAAACATTTTAGTTTTACTTAAAATAGCAATTAACCAGAATATTTCAATGACTATGCTTCAAGATATCAAATGCAATGCCATTATGTTTAAGCATCGTCATGAACTACTAATATTCCATTAATGTTATTCTGCAAGATCGCAGAATTATATTGTTATGCGACAAATCATGTTCAAATGTTTGTATACCTATATACTTACACGAATGCAAAGGTCAATCCGATAGCCATGTAAACTGTAAACTCATAATTACGTACGGTGCTGTTGCGTACTTCTTACTATAAATATGAACTAGTTAGGGTTGGAAATCGGAGTGATATTCTGACATTCATACCGGGTTCCAAAATCTTCAGTTCAGGCTAGTTGAATTTTCCGCATTATATTTATCACCTTGCAGTTGTTACCTGCCAACATGTTAGTTCACTATTTCCTTTTTATTCATTTATTGTCTTGTGTAGGTGAAGTTGTCAATCGCAGAATTATATTGTTATGCGACAAATCATGTTCAAATGGATGGATAAACATTGTTTTGTTTCATTTAGGCAAAATCGCAAGCAGATATAAACAAACTGTTTATTTTATTCAGGGGGATGTACAAACAATTACTTTTCAACAGTTGAACGATATGATATTTCAACAAACGTGTGGTCCACGGTAACTCCCATGTTAACGAAGCGGAGCTGGTTTAGTGCTTATGTGATTGATTCAAATATTTACGCAGTTGGAGGAAGGAACAGGTAGAGTTATTGAAATTTATTACAACATGGTAGGCACTAGGGCAGGGGTTCCCAAGCTTTTCTCAGGACGACCCCAAAGACAACTTTCAAGTGTCCAGTGCGACCCCAGGTCAATATATATTTTTTCCATGTAACTTTAGAGCTCCTTTCACTGAACTTTTGAGTTTGGTCGTGTGGTGGTATTAAGTTAAATAAGCTAAAACATTTAAAGTTTTGATTTTAATTAAACATACCAAAATTACAAAAAAAAAATGTTTTAAAATTGAAAATTTCTTTCATTGGGAATGGTCACTGTTTAAAATTAATCAATTTCCTGTATCTGGGGATGTATGATGTCAGGCAACATACCAAAGAATTTTCCAAGGTAATGTTTGTTATGCGACTCCGATAATCACTTTTAATTAACTTTTACCATACCTCAGCGACCCACCGACCCTGTGACCTGTTTGCGACCATACCTACTTATCACTCCGATCCAATTTGGGGTCGCGACCCCTGGTTTGGGCACCCCTGCACTAGAGTCTTCTGTTTTGGAGATTTTGTTCTGAAATACTTATTCCCTGAGAAATATTTGTTCCCCTGTATTCATCACTATAAGTGTTGTACCAATCTAGTGTCTATATTGTCGATGCTCACAGAAATAAACTGAAATATTTTTATTTTTGTGAATATAGTCATAACTCTGGATAGATAATCGCTTTTGGTTTGAGCTCTTTGTGCGGATAGAAGAAGCAGTATAATCATATTGCTGACTAGTAATTTTTAATCAGAGTCTCCCACTTGCGGCCATTCGTACTTTTTTTTATATAAGGTCAGGTCAATATAGAATTTGAAAATCTTTTCTTCCTGAGTAGCCTAACAACCATTTCACAAATTATTTGTCTTGTAGAACTGAAATAATCTTCTCTGTATATTTTACAGTTCACCGGGAAGCATGGAGAAGTTTGATTTCAAGAAGAATCAATGGGAGATGATTGACATGAAGAACAAGAATCTGAGGATACTCGATGCAGTGAAGATTAATTTGAAGTGATTTGATTGTATATGACAGAGAACAGTTCCTTGTGTTACCATTAAAGGACATGCTAGTAGTTTATGTTTGTAATCTTACTATTATGAAATTGTATGATAGATATTTGACATTTAATAGGTGCTCGTGTTACCACTGAGTAAATTTTTTAAACTTCTATAATGATTTCTTGCATTACTTACCGTACTTAATTTATATAGTTTTCTTAAATGTAATTACTCAATGACATTGCCTAAAAAACTTCAACTCACTGGACATAGCTATGTTTACTACTGATGTGAAGAATTTTTTTTAAATGATTTGTTTGTGTTATTAAATACCCTATATTTGTTTGTAGCATTTTTTTTATGTGAATTCCGATTATGACAGTGTGTAGTCGGACAGAATCGATGCCCATATAAAAAACGATTGTTGGTTGATGGACATTCTGACTCCTGCTCTCAACGACAGGAAAACAGAGTTTATAAATCTTACATTGGCCTCGACTCCTCAGCCCTGATTTGGCTTGCCTATCATTTAAAGTTAATTTTTAAACAATTGGAGTGGGATTCTATATCCTTGTTATGTGGAATTTGTCACCAATATCATAGGTCATGGGAAGCGAGTGTTATATATAGCCAGTGGTCAGTGAAAATTAGGTTGATTTATTATTCCATTCAGTTTTTAATGTCATTCGATATTATCGGGGTATGAAATATTGTCTTGTGCATTCTTTAAGCTGTTTCTTCATCAATTGAAATCACTTATCATTTCTTAATTAAAATCCGTGAATGAATTGCAATTTATAAATTAGCAGATGGCTTTTCCGCACAATATAATATATTCAATATAGTTTCCCTTTAAACCAGGGTCGTCCAACCCATGGCCCACATATGGCCCGGCGGAAGCATTTCGAGTGGCCCGCGCTGAATTTCAGAGTTGAATAAAAAAAATTGAGTAAAACAAGTTTTTGAGTGAAGTAGTAGGCCTATTATTTCCCTGAAATGAGCTCTGCCAGCCCATACAAACGAGCCATGAATGTCATTTTGAATCGAAACCAACTGAGAGGAGATATCGATACATAAAGGTGCCACCATTGCTATCCATGGTCTTTCACTACTCTATATGATTTTATCACAAAACAATCGAAGCCATTCTCAGATAGAGAATTCGTTAGGAAATGTATATTATGTATTGTTCGGATTGCCAATGTTTTACGTCCGGAAATAAAAGAGGTGTTTGCAAAAATAACCTTGTCACGACAGACAATAATTCGTCGTGTTAAGGAGCTTGGGAACTAGTCCGGCAGATAAGGGGACCTTTTTGGCCCAAGTTTGATTTCAGACATAAAGTTTTTTTTATTTGTGATTATTCATCCTGGGGTCATTGCCCATCATTTCTACATGGGTGTGGAGTTTGCAGCCTTGAGCAATTTTTTTTACGGCTCGATATTTGTATTAGTGTTTTTCGTCAAACCTGTGCATCATAATGACGCACAACCTGAACCATAACCTGTTACAATAATATGTTCAGGTTGTGCGCAATCTTGGTGCACAAACTACGCAAGCACCAAATTTATTACGAAATAAAATCAATAACTTTTTGGTATTTATTGAGATATTTGTATTAGTGTTTTTCGTCAAACATGTGCATAATCATGACGTACAAGCTGAACCATAACCTGTTACAATACTATGTTTAGGTTGTGCGCAATCTTGGTGCACAAACTACGCAAGCACCAAATTTACTAGGAAATAAAATCAATAACTTTTGAGTATTTGTTGAGCCCAGCTTTGGGTCGCGACCCATATACAGTATATGGGAATTCTGTCGAAACATCCGCGTAAAATAAAGAGTACTATTTCAAAATACCCACTTTCGTTGCAATTAACAATACAAGCCTGCTAATGCAGTCGCCAGTGGTTCAATGGAGAACAGTCAATTATTTGTTAGCGAGAATTGTTATGCAGCGGGTTGATCACGACGACGCAGTGAAAGATAATATCACGAGAACAAGAATGAGAAAATTGCTACATTTTATAGTATATCTCTGCGAAAGAATGTAGTTCATTCTTATGTTCCATGCGGTTCCATTACATTTGAACCCACGTACATTTGAACCCATGACAATTGCACCTATGGAATTTTTTTTGTTTCACGGATAGTTAAACCCATACTAACCCTAACCCATAGGTTTTAGCACCCGCACATAGATTGAACCCGTGGATATACGCATGGGTTCAAATGTACATGGGTTCAAATGTACGGTCACCGTTCCATGCCAATGCTTTTCAAACTACAAAAGACTCTCAACACTTTCACACTCTCAAGAAACCCTGTCATAAACTAAAAGAGGCGACCGTGCTTCTCCTGCCTGTTGTCATGCTGTCCCTGGAATTCAGCTACAACAAAAATTTCACAAAAACGGATTTTTATGATTTTATTAATATTCTCAACAATGAATGACATACGGGTGGTAAAATGCCAAGTTATTCCAACAACATGATCATGTTTTGCAATTTGCAACCAATATTTTGTATGTACCTTTGTTTGACAGAGCCCCAAGAGCTCTAACTAACTACAAATATCAAAAATATGAGGCCAAAATAGTCACACTACAGCATTGTCAAATGTGCTGTATTTACGATAGATAACAGGTTTAACAAAAAGAATTACATGAAAAATGGTAAAATAAAGATCAATTCAGCAATATCTACTTGGTGATATGCATCTGTTGATGATTTTATGTGTTTGTTTCGGAAGTTTAATTACAGAATTAATTGTGGTTGTTGGGGATGTTTTAAAAAAGGTTGCATGGGAAAAAGTTTTCACAAAATGTCAAGGTTTGATGGTAGTAGATAAGTAGAAAAAATACTCCCATGTTTTTTTTTCATTCGATAACCACGCCACAGAACATCCCCGATAAGAATACGCAGCAATTGCAAGAGGCAAAAATGCCAAGATGGGATTTCATCGCATTGCAAACCAATATTAGCAATTCTTATATATATATATTTGCGCATTCCCATCTGAACAGCGTGGAAAAGAGAATACCCATCTACACACTTTAAGAACTATGTCATATGAGCGTCGTATTATAGAATATCAGTGAAGGAATAGTGCAATGGGAAAAGACATATAAGGCGGAACTTTCAGTAGTATGCAATCAAATAATCTTATTGTTGAATATATATATTTAAAAACATTTCGTCACGCCAACTGCAGTCCGAAACTTTTTTGTCTCTGGCTGAGCTTAGATACCGATTGACACGCATGTAAACTGGTAAGACTGTAAGAGGCACGCGATGGAGCAGATACTACGAGTATCCATCCCCCAGCTGTCATTTGAGTGGGTACTGCTGTTTTTATTGCAGATGTTACTGATCTTTTTGTATTAAGGATTTACTGACATCACCGATTTAGGGATGTTGGAAACCAACACGCAATATTACAAAACTCACTTTCAACACGCGGTTTAAGAGAATGAAAAAGCTGAAACTAGTATTCTTTAGAACAGCATAGAAATTCTATGGAATGAAATCATACACAGAAGCTCGTCAAAAACCTATAGCTCAATAATCAAGTGGAATCTGATGCATGTTCGCAAAATTTGCGCGTTACTATGTACAACCGAAGCACGCAGGAAAATGTGTGTGATGTATTAGTATTCAAAACGTTTGATTCAACTATGTTGGCATAACAGGTGCACATCTCGGTTTCGCATACGCATACCTTCTATCTCCACAGGATACTGTATATTAATTTTTCCAAAGTCAATGCAGCACTGAAAGGTTGCGGTTCTTCCAAAAGAAAACACGTTACACATCTTTAGATACCAGTGGACGGTTTTACATGGCCTTGTTCAGAGTGAAAGACTAGGTCAAATATTCTAATCCAATTCAACTAATAAAATATTTCCCAAGTCCCTAAGCTTAAACTAGGAAAACGAAATGCGCGCGGCAACGCAAATTTAGTTTGAAGAGCGCAATAGAAAGTGGCTAGATGCTGTCGATGGATCTTGGCTTGTATTAGTGAAATAAACTACTATTTATTGTACTAAATTTGGATTTCTGACATTGTAAGGAGATTCAATGTTACTATGTATGCAAAACTAAACCATGTGGTTATGAAATAATTGTTTTTAACAAAAAGGCGCTCCTGAAGTATTCGTACCAAGATGGCGCACAACCTGAACATTGTATGTTTACCAGGTCGGGGTTCAGGATGTGCGTCATCTTGGACCGAATACTTTAAATCCACTTAAAAAAAATTGCTCAACATTATATACTCCACACCCACCTGGGTATTATTATATATGTCATATACATTATATCTAAACAATAAAAAAAACTTTATGTCCCAAAACAATGTTAAGGCCCGATTCTGCCGGACTAAACTCTATTGCGGAAATTTTAATTACAAAAGCGGGAAAATTTTCATCGTTGGCGACTTGCGGGAAGTTAGTGGTCATATAAAATTACCGTGGAGCTCTATTAGGAGTACGAATAGAGGCACGGGTCTGTTGAAAACTGCGATAAAATGATCAAGCGTCTTGGCTTGTCTTCGGCGAAACTTTCGGTAAGAACCCCTGGAGGCGCCGCGTCAATGTTTGGGAAACAGTTTTATTCTTCTAATAATTGTGAAAGTTTGATGTGAGGGTATTGTTTATTTTTTCATTAATCTGTAGTCAGTGTAGCAATACTAGACTATAGATTAACCAAACTCATAACTACCATGTCAAGTGGCCCGCGCAATTATTAGTGAACCACATATGGCCCTTCGGCCAAAAAGGTTGGCCGACCCTGCTTTAAACAAACCTTTTTCAGTGCTATCTGCAAAATACTTATACAATAAATTGCATTCATCTTTGTATGTATGTTGTCGTTATTAAAGTTTATTTCTGCTTCCAATATATTCGATGATGATTAATTTTTTTTTCATCTTTGCTGTATATTTTATCGCATATATGCAATCAATACTTTACTACCATGCATCTAACGCTGAATTCAATTCTTCACTTTTTATCTGTTTTGAAAATACACTGCATAATCACATAGTTTGAATTGATTACGTTTGATGCATTCCAAATGTTTACTTTACATTGTGAGAAAACTTTATTATTAAATAAACTAACGAATTAATTAATTTGTCCATTTCTCAAATTCCAAAAATTTTGGAGGATTGCTTTGGTTTTCAGCGAAAATTTGTTTTTTTAGTCTCGAGTGGGAATTTATTGATGTTGAACCTGGAAAAGGATAGGATAGGATAGGATTTACATATTTATCCCGGGGGAGAGGAAAGCCGATAAGACGGCTTATCCATATGGCGAACCACGGCCTCTCGTCCGGTTACCATTTCAAGTCGGGTATGGGATTAGTTTTACTGTATTGTTTGTTTCCGGAAGCATGGACTTGGTGGTGGAGGAAGCCGTAACCGACCACCGGTTACGTGAACCACCCAACGACGGCGAGGAGTCCAGCAATCCTCTCGCACATAACCATCTCTGCATGGGATTCGAACCTGCGAACCCACGCAGAGCAATTAGAGGTGCGGTGGCGAGCGTATTCCTAACGCTTAGCCCGTTGAGCCACACCGCCGCGCCAATTGACGATTGCACTTTAAAATGTACTTTATTGTGACAAAAAATGAAAACATATTCATGGAGAAGGGGAATTCTAGATCGAAAATTTTACTAATTACATTTCTGAAATTAAAATAGGTTTGTAATATTCTTCAATTTCAAATCATATTTCTCCCATTTCATGAGATATGTACATGTGGTAGGACTCGTGCCTCGATTTCTAGTCCGATGATTGCATGATCTTTACAAGCTCGCAAATTAAAATAAAATTGTAGCCTGTTTTTCGAAACTTCACTGAAACTACCAAATAAACTCGATTTTAGAAAAACAAGCAATTGTTTATAACCAAGCTCGAAAATCTGTCCCAATGTGAAATGCGACTGTTCAATTTCAACTATTACATCGCTGTAATCTTATTGATTATAGCTAATGAATTCAATAAAAAGGAAGTCGATCTAGAAAACAAGCTGTCACAATAACGTATTCAAGTACATACATAATATAGCAGGGATGCGGCCTGTAATAAAATGTTGGATCATTTCCTAATCAGATATCGGGCAGATTCTTATGAATATTGTCAATGAAATGAATATAATATATGCGATATATATACAAGTAATCGCTGTTAATTTGAAAAACCATGCGACTCCTATTTACATGGAGAAAAAAGTTCACATACGTCCGCTTTTCGGTTTGTTTACGACTGCATTTTAAAACTAATTCCGTTTACGCTTTTTATTGGCCCATGTATGAGAAAAGTACTGGCCATCATTGGAATCCTATACAATCATGGCGGAACGTTGTGCGCCAGTAAACAGCTATGAGATACCGTGCAACTGAAGTTTTGAAAAACTTCTGTCATAAAAATTTCTTTTTATTGGGCTACGCTAAAATACTTCATGATGCAAAGACGTAACGGTGATATTCTATAAATTAAGTGTGAACTCAAGGGACAAATATCGACGAGAACGGTGAAGCGACCGAACTTTCATTGATACGTTCCGAGTCATTGACATAAATAATAAGTCAAAATTTCATCAAAGTATTGTTTGGTTGCCGCATACCTGCCAATAATGCGCAAACAAATGTCACCGTCGACCCTATTTGCATAAAAATTGGTCAAAAATGATTTGTGCAGGCCACAACAAGGAAGTATAAACAAAGATGATTACGGTAGTTCGACCGAGAAGAGAATATCAAATTTCATAACAGAAATCGTAAGACTGGTAATCGTAATATCACTGATATCATTGAGCCGTTTTAATTAAACGGCTTTCGTCTTCCACAAAAAAAAATATTTGTTACCTGTGGGTATTATGAGCCAATAACCTCGACAAACCCATGAGCTTTGTCGCACTATAATAAAACTCATACTACTGGTACAAAGCAAACAATATTATATTTTAGGGAAAAATAAATAAATTTCAATAAATATACAGCTGGCAAAGAGCGTATAAAAAATTGTTAAACCAATAGTTAGAAATTATTTCCATACGCACGAACAATTATTTTCCCGTGTAGGATGAAATTTGAATGCATGAAAAAGTTCTGCTATTTTGTTATTATTAGAATAGGATAGGATTTACATATTTATCCCGGGGGAGAGGAAAGCCGATAAGACGGCTTATCCATATGGCGAACCAGGCCTCTCGTCCGGTTAACAATCCAAGTCGGGTATGGGATTAGTTTTACTGTATTGTTTGTTTTCGGAAGCATGGACTTGGTGGTTGAGGAAGCCGTAACCGACCAGCGGTTACGTGAACCACCCAACGACGGCGAGGAGTTCAGCAATCCTCTCGCACATAACCATCCCTGCATGGGATTCGAACCTGCGAACCCACGCAGGGTAATTAGTGGTGCGGTGGCGAGCGTATTCCTAACGCTTAGCCCGTTGAGCCACACCGCCGCGCGCGCATTATTAATTTATTGTTATTATGACTCATTATATTGGTTGCGTTTTGTTACTTCAAATTGAGACTGCGTCTTACTTACGTTACAGACTTATGGTCTCTTTGAAGTTTGTAATACTCGCTTTGTACTCGTACCGGTGTCCGGTACCGGTTACAGGGTTACCGCTGGTATGACCCCTTTACCTTTGTGGTGCATTATTTGCATTCTAGCATAGTCCAATGGCAATTGTTCAGTTTGTAGAATTGAATAGGTACCGTACCGATACGTAACCTGTGTGTTGTCACTGTTTCAATTAATCATTTTATTTCGGCTCTCTGACCTAAGACGGAAAAACACAAAAATGACCGAAAATAGACAACAATTACAGAAATACCTGGAAAGCGAGAATAACGTAAATTAAAAAACGTACAAATACGCGCCCACCCACCAAAAAATAAAATAATATGAGTATACAAAAAATATGAACACAATCCAAAATCGGGCAATGCTTATA
Source organism: Styela clava (assembly GCF_013122585.1). Lineage (NCBI taxonomy): Eukaryota > Metazoa > Chordata > Ascidiacea > Stolidobranchia > Styelidae > Styela > Styela clava. Next base: position 18,249,107 of record NW_024102837.1, read on the forward strand.
ACTCAATCTAAAATGATAAAAGACACATAATTCTGTAATTGCTGGAATCCGTGGATAATTTACATGGAGTAAAAAAGTGTTGCGCTTGGAATAAAACAGCCTTAATTCAGTTAGATAAAGTTAAATGTAATAGAATCCTAACGACCTCCTCAGTCTCTGATTTTTGAAAACCTAATGATTCAAATGTTCGTATACGATTATGATAGCTGAGAAATCGCCAGGATTAACCTTGCAGTATGCAGTAAATATATATAAATACAGCTGATCCTGAATCAGTGAATGCTGTAAATTCTGGGGCTGGCTGTCTGGGATGTTAATTCGTCTCGTAAAGATTTATATAACAGTATAATGGTACCGGTACCAAATTTTTTAGTATAGACAATTTTGCATGCAGAAGAAGAATTTAGAAATTCAAATAAAATTGATATAGACTATAACTATAATGATAATATTAGAATATTATATTTTGTATATTTTAATTTTCCTTACTACTGTAAAACAGTATTAGGTATTTAACTAAATTGAAATTTGGAAAGTACCCGTACTGAATGTTAATACTATAGCACGATCAGAAGATTGACAAAGGACAGAATTTACATATTTATTTCGGGGTAGAGGAATGCCGATTGCAAGCTTCTCGTTCAGTTACAAAGTTACCAGTTCATGTTGGGTACCGGTATGGAATTGATTAGTCGGTTTGTTTCAAATGCGTAGACTGGGTGGAGGAGGCAGTGAACCAGAGTTATGTGAACCACCCTATTTTGACCAAATTATTTATTCGCAATCGCTTGTTCAAGTTTCACTGAATTTGACAATTCTCAAATTACAGAATTAAAAGATATTTAATCTTATATACTGAGCTATCATCTTTTTTTCCTCTATAGAAAATATTTCCCTAAATTCGAGCTGTTAATTCTACTTAAAATTGTCGGGGGAATTATTACTGATTCCCAGACAGATTAAAGTTTTGAATCAGGTTTAGTTTGATTCTACCTCAGCAAGTTATGACGATTATTGAGGCATGACTGGCCAGAATATTCTCATCTCAATTTATGAGCGATTGTGCTGCTAGCTTTTTGTTTTTTTCATGATAGGTCAAGTCATGGTAAAGTTGACTAATACTGAATAAGTCCTCAATCCTTGTTCTAACACAGTAACATAGAAATTCACCTCCGTGCAAAACTTTTTGTCTTTTTCCAACCTGTGGGTCTGTGTCGACTGTTTTGAGTTTTGTTTACGGTCTTTGTCATAAACTGGGTTGCCTGAAAATCATCACTTGTTGTGTCACTTGTTTTTTTCAACAAAAACTTGGTAAAAATTTCCGATTTCATTGTCAGTAGATTTTATTGTTTATTTTATATCAAGTATTAGAGTGTTGCTCATTAGTAACTGTTTATGTGGTATCATAGCATAAAAACTTGGCAGTATCTGTTTTGCTTAAGAGAAACCACGCCACGATGTTAGAAACTCGCTGATTACAATCAGGTAGATGTGGATTTGATTTGTAAATATTATCTTTTGTACTAAGGTGACTTTGGTGCTCCAGAGGTATGTGTACCAATATGGAAGTAACTAATTTTGCTTGCTCACTTTACATTAAGTTGTGTAAAGAGACTGAAGCCTATGGGCAAGGTATATTCACTTGGCTAATACTGACGGTACCGAACTCGTAATAGAACAAAAATAGGGAAATTTGGAATAAAAATATGGCTTAACCCTAACCTGGTATACATACTACGGAAGTACCGGAATTTCTAGGTAAAAAAAGGCCATTCAAAAATAATTGTTTTACACAGTCTTTCAATTTTGCGACTGAAAAACACTACATTGCGCTTCTATGTGAGCATATCCTTGGGCTGGTATGGTACACATACTAAGTTCTGGTGTCCGCCATCGTGGTTCACATACTTCGGGAGCGCCTATAAATGTCATATACATTGAACTGGCTCGAAACAGGCAGGCACACGATAGGTAATAAATGGAATTGTCGCTAGACCATATAAACAACTTCAGAAATCTAGCTGTACCAATAAATGCTCTGCTTTACAGTGATAAGGCATCGGACAAAACGGTGAAGTATTTAACGCATCAAAAAGAGCATAAAAACATGTAATTTCACCCATGTGAGCGACTATTTAAACATGAACTGTCGGATTAACTCTTTATGCTTGATGGGGAAAAATCTAAGTGTTGACAAGGGCCACACTAGATAGCTTTGCGGTCACTAAATAGCTTTGCCTGTTGCAAACCCTTTGTCTAAACCAAACAGGAAAAAATCCTGTCTTTAACAGACCAGTAGGTTGTTGGTATCAGTGGTTGCTTTCACAAAGTGTCCTAAATTTTCATCGAATACCAGAATGCAGAAAACACTTGAAAGTAATAATCCTTGTATAATTCCAGGTTGTATATACAGCATTGGTTGAGCAGTATTAGATCGTTGCACCAACCAAGTAGAAAGATTTGACCCAAGAACATCAACTTGGTCATTTGTTGCATCTATGAATGAAGCAAAGATATTGATCGCAGCTGTTGAAAATGAAGGAAAATATATATGTTCTAGGTAGGTTGGTGTTTGTTGCTAAAAATGTAGGAGGACTCAAGAAAAAAATATATTCAGAGGTGCCCATAATAATATTTAGTTTTACATAAAATAGCAATTAACCAGAATATTTCAATGACCGTGCTTCAAGGTATCAAATGCAATGCAAACATATTAAAGCATCGTCATGAACTACTAATATTCCAAACATGTTATTCTGCAAGATCGCAGAATTATATTGTTATGTGACAAATCATGTTGAAATGTTTGTGTACCTATATACTTACACGCATGCAAAGGTCAATCCAATTGCCGTATAAACTGTAAACTCATAAATACTTAAGGTACTGTTGCGTCCTTCTTACTAGAAATATTAACTAGTTAAGGTTGGAATTCGGAGTGATAGTCTGACATTCATACCAGGTTCCAAAATCTTCAGTTCAGGCTAGTTAAATTTTCCGCATTATATTTATCACCTTGCAGTTGTTACCTGCCATCATGTTAGTTCACTATTTCCTTTTTATTCATTTATTGTCTTGTGTAGGTGAAATTGTCAATAGATGGATAAACATCGTTTTGTGTCATCCAGGCAAAATTGCAAGAAGATTTAAACAAACTGTTTATTTCATTCAGGTGGATGTACAAACGATCACTTTACAACAGTTGAACGATATGATATTTCAACAAACGTGTGGTCCATGGTAACTCCCATGTTGACGAAGCGGAGCTGGTTTAGTGCTTTTGTGATTGACTCAAATATGTACGCAGTTGGAGGAAGGAAAAGGTACAGTTATTGAAATTTATTACAACACAGTGAACACTAGTGTCTTCCTGTTATCACCGTTGCAAGTGTATGGCAAATGTAACCAGAGTCTATACAGAAATCTTTCAGTGTTTTTGTAAAAATATTTATACCCTAGGCTAGATAAATAAAAAACAGTACTCATTGCTGACTAGGAATTTTCAATCACTCTCTCACTTGCGGTACCCGGTCATTTGTACTATTATCTTATATCGTCGAGTCAATACAGAAATTGAAAATCTTTTCAACGAGTAACCTAACAATCACTTCACGAACCATTTGTCTTGCAGAACTGGAATATCTTCTCTATATTTTTCAGTTCAACAGGAAGCATGGAGAAGTTTGATTTCAAGAAGAATCAATGGGAGATGATTGACATGAAGAACATGAATCTGAAGATATTTGATGCAGTGAAGATTAATTTGAAGTGATTTGATTGTATATAACAGAGAATAGTTCCTTATGTTACCATTAAAGGACATGCTAGTAGATTATGTTTGCAGTAATCAGTAATCAGTAGTTTATTTCCTCACCATACTAAATGCACACTTGATATACAAATTGCAATATAAATAAAAGGCATTTCAGGGTGAGGGGAGCCGCGAGAAACCAAATTTGGTTATCGAGCAGCGGCACCCATAAGCAAGTCTAACAAGGAAATAATAACAAAAAAAAGTCGAACTGTGTATATACAGTATCATATATACGTTAATTTGAAAATAAATATAAATACGTCAAGGCATTCCAACCAGGTATGCCCAGTAATCTCGCGTTTCAACAACAACAAAACAAGAAACGACTCCGTGCACCAATTATCTAAGTAGCCATGACGATAGCTGCTTTGAGGTAAAGTAACAATGGTACCATTGTGAAGTGACTGTGGTCGTATGTAGAACATTGTATGGTGCAGGGCTACAGTTGTTTAGGTATCAATGGTAAAAATGAAGTTTCACGAACAGGAAGCCTACCAGTAGTATGGTATGCATGCAACGGTAGTACCGGTAGTCATAAATAATTTAACCTTTTATGGTAAGAAAATTGAACTTCAGTGTGTAACTGGAAGGCACACGATCAATGAATAAATGGTATTCTACAAGATCAAGGTAGGATTAAATTTCATGTGGAACTAACCACTTCATACAGAACATGGAAAAAGCAAAGGTAGATAGATTGTTAAAAATCTAATGTCAGTCAGTTTATGACATAACGATGCCAAATGTACAAAGATAAAAATAAAAAATAAAATTTACAATTGAATATGGTTTAACATTAAAATGATGTTATTAAGGGTGCCAGAGACCAAGATCTTAGTAACTTAGATCAGGCTCAAATATTACCAATATATAACTGACTATATTACATGACATCACAGTGCATGAACTATGCATGGTTTCTTCTTACATGATATCCTCTCATTCACACAGTGGGTCAATCAGAGATGAATCAAATATGTAAAAAGAAACAACTCATAGTAGTAAATAGGTAATAAAGAGGTCATGGTGGGAAAAGACAATATGAGCTTTGCATTGGAAGCATGACTGATTGTAAATGCATATAGCAGGACAATTGTCATTTAATAAGAGAATGATACCTAAAATTTTAGATTTAGGTCAATATTTTAGCAAAAGCTCGCCCTTTGATATATTGGGTGAAATTAAAAATACAGTAAATACTTTTTGTAAGGCTGGGTCCATGTAACATACATAGGTAAAAATATTTGTTTGATTACACGATAAATTCCAAAATTATATATTTCAGGTACTCTGGATCACTGGGGCAAGTCGACAGTGGAGCTGGCAATGGCGAAGAAAGTTCTGGATCCACTTTAATCGGATGAAAAGGCAGCAGAATGGTAAAGGGAAAGCATGAATTTTTTGTATTTAAATTTAAAGGTGTCATAAGATGAATGACGAAGGCTTTGACCTATGCTATTCCAAATTACAACTCCCCTGTATTTCAAGGAGTTGCAATCTTACTATAATGAAATTGTATAATATAATATACACTGAGTGAATTTTGTATACTTCTATAATGAGCCCCTGCAATACTTACTGTAAAAAATTTATATAGTTGTCTTAAATATAATTCACATATGGCATTGAGATATGCTTAGAACTGATGCAGAAGAAATTTATTTTGAATGGTTTGGTTTTATTCAACACCCTATAATTGTTTGTATCATTTCTGAAAGAATTCTCTTCTTTTGGTTGATGAACATTTCGGCTGCTTTTCTCAACGGCTAAAAAACAGAGTTTATAAACCTTACATTAGCCACGACTCCACAGCCCTGATTTAGCTTGCTTATCATTTGAAGTTAATTTTTGACAAATCGGAGTGGGATTCTATATCCTTGTTATGTGAAATTTGTCACCAATTTCATAGGTCGTTGGAAGAGAGTGTTATATACAGTCAGTGGCCAGTGAAAATGAAATTTATTTATTAATCCCATTCAGTTTTTTATGCCATTGGATATTATCTTGGTATGAAATATTGTCTTGTGCATTCTTCAAGCGGTTTCTTCTTCAATTGATTTTAATTATAATTTCTTAATTAAAATCCGTGATTGAATTGCAATTTATAAATTAGCAGATGTCTTTTCCGCACTATATAATATATTCAATATAGTTTTACTTTATTAAACAAACTTTTTCAGTGCTATCTGCAAAATACTTATATAATAAATCGCATTCATCTTTGTATAGATGTTGTGGTTATTAAAGTTTATTTCTGCTTCCAATATATTCGATGATGATTAATTTTTTTTCATTTTTGCTGTATATTTTATCGCATATATGCAATCAATACTTTACTACCATGCATCTAACGCTGAATTCAATTCTTCACTTTTTATCTGTTTTGAAAATCCACTGCATAATCACATAGTTTGAATTGATTCTGTTTGATTCACTGCATTCCAAATGTTCAAAGCTTACTTTGTGAGAGAACTTTGTTAATTAAATAAACTAACGAATATATTATTTTGTCCATTTCTTTTTGGAGGATTGCTTTGGTTTTCAGCGAAAATTTGTTCCGTTGGTATCAAGTAGGAATTTATTGCTGTTGTTCTTGGAAAAGACGATTGCACTTTAAAAAAAACTTGTTATTACGACCAAAATCAAAAACATATTCACGAAGAAGCGGAATTCCGAATCAAAAATTTTACAAACCATTTACTTTTCCGAGATTAAAAAAGTTTCTATTATTTTTCAAATTCTATTTCTCCCATTTCATGAAGTCTGTACATGTGGTAGACGGATTCATTCCTCGATTTCTACCCCGATGATTGCTTTATCTTTAAAAAGCTCGCAAAATTGAAATTGCATTTTAGCTTCCACTGTTTCGTTCTCGAGGCCGTTTTCGAAACCTCACTGAAAACTACCAAATAACTTGAAATTAGGGTAACCATGCTTGAAAATCTGCCCCAATGTGAGATGCGATTGGTCAATTTCAACTATTACATCCATCGTCGTAATCTTATTGTTTATTGATTCTAGCAAATGAATTCAATAACCAGGAAGTCGATCTGGGAAACAAGCTGCCACAATAACATATTCAATTACATACATAATATACCGTATATGCTTGTTCTAGCGCCCGATTGATTAAGGGCCCGTTTGAATAGCCGCCCGTGTGAACAGAACATAAAAATAAATAAGGGCCGGTGCTTTTGCCACAACGCTGTTGGATTTTAAGCGCTGATTGATAACACTCACGCCTTAGGCGTCCAATTACATAACAGATAGCATTGATTACGTAACACCGTGGTTCTTAAACTCGGTGTCGCGACGCACAAGTGCGTCGTTTCAATATTGATAGGGCGTCGCAAAACTTTTCTTCTTTGTGGATTTGTACCTGCGGTGCGTAGAAAAATTTAGAGAATTACTCTTAAGACGTGAATAATTTGCGTTTGACCAAGTGCGTCGTTTTCAATTTTGATAGGGCGTCGCAAAACTTTTTTTCTTTTGCGGATTTGTACCTGCGGTGCGTAGAAAAATTTAAAAAATTGCTCTTAAGACGTGAATAATTTGCGTTTGACGTGAATAAATTGACATGGGAAAGGGATTAATGTCGTCAAATATTTGTCTTCAAAGATACCGTAATTTTTGTGTATAATTTTCCTTTAAAAATAACAGGCGCCCGTGCTTGAATAAGGGCCCGGTTAGTGAGTTTGGTTAAAAAAATATGGGCCCGGGCTACAAAACAAGCAAATACGTAGCTGGAATATGGCATATCAAATAAAATAAAATGTTCGAACATCCCAAATCAAATATCGTGGAAGAGCTCTTTATGAAAATCGTCAATAAATGTGGTATGTTAGTTATTGTGACAAAAAGTAAAACATATTTATGAAAATGCGGAATTCTGAATCAAAAATTTTACTATTTACTTTTCTGAACTTTCTAATATTTTTCAATTCTATTTTTCCCATTTCGTGACATGTGGGTTTACTGATGATTGCTTGATCTTTGCTAAACTCACAAAATCAAAATAATATGTTAACTTCGTCTTTTTTATTCTCGGGATCGTTTTTCGAATCTACCACATAAACTCGAATTAGCGAAACTAATAAGTATTTACAACCATAATTGAAAGTTCCAATGTGAAATGTGACTGGTCAAGTTCTACTATTACATCGCCGGAATCTTATTGCTTATTGGTTCTAGCTAATGAATTCAATAAAAAGGAAGTCGATCTAGAAAACAAGCTGCTGCAATAACATATTCAAGTACATACATAATATATATAGCAGGGATACGGCCTGTAATAAAATTTTCGATCATTCCATAATCAATTATCGTGGCTACTTATGAATATTGTGAATGAAATAAATATAATATATGCAATATATACAAGTAATTGCTGTTAATTTGAAAAACCATGCGGCTGCTATTTACATGGAGAAAGAAGTTCACATACGTCCGTCTTTTGGTTTGTTTACGTCAGAATTTTAAAACTATTTCGTTTACGTCTGCTTCTTATTGTCCCATATCTGAGTAATGTACTGGCCATCATTAAAATCATATACAGTACAATTATGATGGAGCGTTGTGCGCCAGTAAACAGCTATGAGATACCGTGCAGCTGAAGCTTTAAAAAACTTGTGGCATAAATTTTTTTTTTATTGGGCTTCGCTAAAATACTTCATGATGCGAAGACGTAACAGTGATGATTACAAATCAAGTGTGAACTCAAGCGACAAATATCGACGAGAACGGTGAAGAAACCGAACTTTCATTGATACGTTTCGAATCATTGATATAAATTATGAGTTGAAATTTCATCCAAGTGGTTGTTTGGTTGACACAAGTTGCCGCATACCTGCCACAGAATGCGCAAACAAACGTCAACGTCAACCCTATTTGCATAAAAATTAGACAAAAATGACTTATGCAGATCTCAACAAGGAAGTATAAACAAAGAGGATTAGTGAGAATATTTTAGGCGTTTGCACCATTTTCTCCCACTACCAAAAGTTTGTCAGAGAGAGGGAGAGAGTTTATTTCCACAAACGTAACTACTGGTCCGCTACGGCCCCCTCCGCGATTGAGTCCAGTCATTTGGAGCAAATAGATGGCTATCTAATTTCTAACAGAGACGGACTGGTAATCGTAAGATCACTCATATTACTGAGCCGTTTAAACGGCTTTCGTCTTCGACGGATAAAAATATTTGTCATGAGTCAATAACCGCGACTTACCCATGAGCGTTGACGCACCATAATAAAACACATACAACTGGTATGAAGCAAACAATATATTTTAAGGAAAAATAAATAAATTGCAATGAATATACAACTGACAAAAACCGTATGCAAATTTGTTAAACCAATAAATTATTTCCATACGCACGAACAGTTATTTTCCCGTGTAGGATGAATTTTGAATGCATGAAAAAATTCTGCTATTTTGTTATTTTTATAATATATTGTTATTATAACTCATTATATAACTCAGTGTTGAAGGTGTTGTTTTCCAAAATAAAAAAATTGACTATAATTGGCTTCATTAAAAAATAATTCGATATTGGCTCTGGAATTTAATTTGGCAAAAAAAAAAAAAAGATGCAGGTGTTGGGTTCGTTGAGGGCCGCTTTGCTACTTCAAATTAAGACCGTGTCTTACTTATGGTCTCTTTAAAGTTTGTAATACTTGCTTTGTACTGTACTGTATGACCCCTTTACCATTGGGGTGCATTGTTTGCGCATTCTAGCATAGTCCAATCGCAATTCTGCAATTGTTCAGTACTGGTACAGTACAGTACAGAACTGGTTCGGTACCTAACTTACCTGTATGGAACGAAACAACACAAAAAATACTAAGCTATCAGCTTTTATCCTTGTATAGAAAATCCTTTTTTTAAATTCGAGCCATTAATTCTACTCAAAATTGTCGGGAGAATTATTACTGATTTACAGACAGATTAAAATTTTGAATCTGGTTTACTGGTTTGATTCTAACTCAGCTAGTTATGATGTTTATTGAGGCATTACTGGCCAGAATATTCTCATCTCAATTTATGAGCGATTGTGCTGCTAGCTTTTTGTTTTCTCATGTTAGGTCAAGTCGTGGTAAAGTTGACTAATACTGAATAAGTCCACAATCCTTGTTCTAACACTGTAACATAGAAATTCACCTCAGTCAGTCAGTGCAAAACTTTTTGTCTTTTTTCAACCTGTGGGTCTGGGTCGACTGTTTTGGGTTTTGTTTACGGTCTTTGTCATAAACTGGGTTGTCGGAAAATCATCTTGTGTCACCTGTTTTTTTCAACAAAAACAAAGTATGTGTACCAATATGGAGCAATTATTTTTTAAAAAATTGAGGTGGTTTGGAAAAAGGTTGGGAACCACTGTATTAGAGTATGCCTAGAATATATTGTTTTTCCCATGTAATTGTAGGTAGAAACTCTGTACTTTCCGCTGAGAATAGGACATGTTAATTTGAGCAGGTTTCATGTCTTGGTGTCAATGTGATTCATATTTATCCATTTCACGGTTGTTTATGAAATCTGTTATTACCGTAAAAGCAGGTAACTTCGGATGATTTCACTATATTATGAACAATTTCTCCGCCGTTTATTGTTCAATTGAAGCCAAACTTGGAATATAATACATTGAAGCCTTTCTCTTCACGATAAACTCGGTTTCATATCAGTCAATACCTTTTTTCATTCAAATTATTGACTTTATTTGTCTGCAGATCTGTATTCCAAATGTTTCTAACTTCGGATGGCCACTTTTCGCTTTGCGTCACTTCGTCGTGAGAGAGAAATGTCTGCGTGATCAGTGACGCGTTATAACGTCGCTGCGTAGAACTTACGATGCCGTGATCCGTTTTGCGTGTCGCACACTGACGTTCATCTATGACGGCCGTTTTATTTTTTTCCGATTGTTAATTCTTTCGGGTCGGCGGACATTGAAGTTTTATATATCTGGTCAATGACATTAGCAGCATGCTGGAAGGGTCGCAAAATGGAAGGGTCATAAATCAATCCACTTTAATTCATGGCAGCCATTTTCTTTTTGAAGTACCAAGCATGAACAGTGAGTGCTTCATCGCACCGGCCACGTTTTTAAAAAGGAATAAGACAAACAACTGCTGGCAGTGCAAAAATTTTGATTGGCAGACAGTTTGGCGATAAGACGGACCCCCCAAAATCAGACCAAAAATTTGGGCCCAGAAAATCTACTCAATAGCTGGAAAATATGTTTACTTACCGTAATATGATGCCAATTTGACCTGAAAACTGTTTTCTATTTTTTAGGATCTAATCTTTAAAATGGAATAATGCTAGCTTTAGTGATATTTCGTATTCTCAATTTCATTGCTGCAAGTTTCTTTATTTTGTCAGCATTTGTGCAATACAATGACCCAGATCCTGAGTTTTGGATTCCAGTATATCTGGCTCCTGCTATCATTTCTGGATTAATTGGTTTTAAGCCGTCACTATCTGAATCAAAATTCATATAAAAGTTTTTGACTTTGGATATATTTTCTTTGGAACTTTTTTATGCCGATTGCAATGTGGATTTAGGTTTATAACAATCAAGAATATCGTGAACTTTGGCCTTAACATTGCCAGACTGCTCTTTATCCAGAAAGGACAGATAATAGTTATTCTCAGAGAGAGGAAAGCTGATAAGAAAGCTCAACTATACCACCGGGAGGGGGAAGCTGGGAAGACGTCTACTGATACTATTTTTTATTATGAGAAAATTTTTTCAAAGCAAGGTCATGCACACAAAGTCAAAGCAAAAGGGGTGTTTTTTTGATATTTTACAGGCGGCCACTGGGGTGTCAAGAGCAGTTGACATGGTAAAGAATTATAGTGGTTAATTAGGTTTTAGTGAATCCCGAATGACACAGGGCTTGAAGGAGCTCAGGTCGATATAACTAGAAAAACAGTTGATAAATTGGAGTGTACTAAACTACTAATACCGACGTCCGACAGGTTACCATAAATCTGCCACTACTTTAGAAAATATATTCAAATGTCCTATAAACCAGCATGGTTCCAAAAGCAGGGTTTGAAAAGTCAGTAAATCATAATGAAGCATTTGATTGAACATTTTACTACTTGATTTGTAGGATAGAATAGGATTTACATATTTATTCCCTTATGAAAGTCAATGATATGGCTGAATCATATGGACCAGAGCGTCTGGTCTGGTTACCAGTCCATGTCGGGTGTGGGATTAGTCAGCTAGGTATTCATTTTCAGATGCATGAACTTGATGGTGGGTGAAGGCAAATCCGACCAGTGCTTAATGGTACGTGAACCACCATACGACCGTGAGGAGTCCAGCGATCCTCTCGTACATAATTATCCCTCACAAAGGATTCGAACCTGCGCTCTTGCGCAAGGTAATCAAAGGTGCATATTCCCAATATTAAGCCTGATGCGATACATTGTCCTGTTCTCTTTTAATTTAATTTTATGACAAAAAGTAAGACTTTAGTTTGAGAGAAATTAGCTATACATTTTAAATTGTATTCTGAACACCTATGACAAATTCTACATAGCTATTTATAACTGTTTTATTCCTGTCATATTTAGCTTTGAATTACAGAGTCGATAGTTAGAGAAATATCAGTAAAATGCCGCTCGAAATTAAAGTGAAGACTAATGGACATGCAAATAGGATTTTACAAGACTTGAACAGGTGAGTGTGAGGCAGGGATATCTAAAATGATGAAGTTAAAGCCTAACTCGGGCAAACTATGTGACGCTGTCCGAAACCGGCCTGTTTGGTAATTCAATCTGGCCCGCCTGATGCTGCCACAACCAAACTAAAACCAAACAAACAAATTTCGTTGTTTCAGCTAAAAAAAAGCTTGAGGGTTCGGGGTTCGGGGTATTGTCATTCTTCGGGAGGAATTCTGCCATGTATTTCATGCCTGTAGTTTTACTAATATTCTTCAGTTCTTTATTATTACTAAAATATGTATTATGTATGTAAATCGGGTGTGCGACATGGTCATGACACTAGCTTAATCGCCCTGAAGCTCTCATCGCTATCTATTTCTTCGATGTCTCCGGTATTAGTAAGGATTCATTAAAGGTTGAATTAGTAAAGTATTATTAAATGTGTAGTGAGGGAGGAATAAGAGTTCCAAAATAGGGAAGGGGGGGGGGGATTTTATGAAAAAGAATTCGGAACCACTGGATTGAAGCATTGGACATTACTGTATTGGCATTGCAAGTAACACAGTTTGGGTTCAAATCTCATTTGATATATCTAATTTTAATTATGGGAATGATTTAAAACTGTTTATATGAAAATTTTCTTGATTTGACATCTGATGGTGAGAAAACACTTCATTTATATAATACCTGATTTTGCTTCTAAAACCTTACCATCAGTTCTTATATTTGTCACGTTTACAATAAACAAGCCAACAAACAAATGAGTAGATGCATTACTGTTGCCGGTCCTTTTACACTAAAATAATATGGTCATCGCGACTGGCACCATGTGCTTTTGCATGTGCTACTCCACAACAAGCCTCATGAGCCATGAGCCTCTTGGACAAGAACCAGGGTCCATTTTTGACAAACTCAGATATAAACTATTCTTTCCTACTTACCATATATCCTCGCATATAAGCCGATCCCCTAAAAACACCCTTAAAGCGGGGAATTTATAAAAATTCGCATATAAGCCAACGTTACAAATCGTAAAAGGCCATACGCACCTATCACAACCAGGGATGTTCAATTTGACTTTAATATTCAATATGGCTATTCGCTACCTCCAGAATATCGTTTTTAGTGAAAATTGATATCGCGCACACATCCTAGCGCCCTCCATCCAAGTTTTGATTGAAAACATTTTTCGATCATGACATATTTTAACAAGTAAACAAATAGCTCATGGAGCCCCTAGGTTTCTCATTCAGAGCCATGGGCACTTTGAGAACCTATGTTCTAGTGTACATATTTATCGGGTGGTTTCACGTCTTCTTTGCAAACATGACTCTAACTCAGGGGTGGGTAAGGTTTTTAAACCAGGAGCCAATAATTTTACGTACCGAGACTGGCGGGCCAAGTAAGTGTGACTCCTATTTTATGAACAATGTTTGCAGTGTTACAAACGCAAAATTGGAAAACAATAAGCCTCGTGCCAAAACTAAATTTATCCGCAATTTCAACCAATTCCTTGAGCTATTTTTTAGCTAAAACATCAAAATTTGGTTTCTGTTTGATTGTGGCAGCATCAGGCTGGCCAGATGGAATTACCCAACAGGCTGTAGTTTCCCTATGCCAGCTCTAGCTAATCAGTCACGGATATAGGAGCAGCTATTATGTTGTTGCTAGGTTCATTCTGGTTTGGGATATGACTTATCTATCTATAAGACATCCTTGGTTAAGTGGGTGTGAGTTGTAACCCGAGCCCAGTGTTCACTTCAAGTTATGAGTGTGTGCGTTTCTCACAAGCCAGAAATTGAAAAGTCAAAACTTTCTTAACTGTTTTACTAACATTATATTAAAAAAATCTTGCATGCTGCAAATTTCTGATTTTATTGTTGGGAGGACATGCAACTCCGGTTTCTGGTGTTCACTCTAAAAAAATTATGAGTAGCAAAAAAAAACTGAAATTCTGTTTCCTGGTTTGATTTAATAAAAAAACTTTGGTTACTTATGAGTGCGTGCTTTCCTCACAAGCCAAAAAGAAAGTGCAAACATCTTGTTTTTCTGGTGTTCACTCTGAAAAAATTCTGTTTTCTGGTTTATATTAAAAAAAAACTTTGGTTTCTGATGTTCACTCTAAGAAAATTGGGAGTACGTGCTTTCCTCACAAGCCAAAAAATAAACTGCAAATTTTCGGTTTAATCCAGAAGTTAAATAAATACACAATGCAAGAAAATTAAGAGGGGGATGTGCATTGCAAGCCAAGAAATAAACTGAAATTTTGATCAAATTTAAGAAAACTCTTGTTTCTGGTGTTCACTCTGAGAAAATTATGAGTCTGTGTTTCATGTGTTTGCTCTGAGAAAATTTAAAGCACAAGAATAAACTAATATTCTGGTTGAACTTGAACATTGCATAAGTCTCTCTCCAAGTTAGGTATCTTTTTTGGCGCTCTAGAAGAATGTGTACCAATATTGAGCTAACTAATTTCGGGTTCTGGTATAGTTTAGTACCACATCCACTTCTAGTTGGCCTGGCTCAATAATTTTTGCATATGTCATTCCTAAACCCCACCTGACTACGTCACCGAAAAATTACGTCATTCCGACATCACAGTGGCGTAATAAGGCCCACCGAAGTATGCGGATGGTCGTCCAAAACGCGTAGACGATCTCCCGAAATCGAGCAAGCTATTTTTCTCGTTGCAACGATCACGATAGGAGAGAGATCGCCGGCTTTAGCAAGTTCGTTATCGGCGGCGCAGATGCCATTTTGGGCGATTGTAATTATACTTTGACAATCCCTACGTGATGGTGACGTCTTAGTGACATAATTTTGAGATGGCATAGTCAGGTGAGGGTTAGGAATAACATATGCAAAAAGCGTTGTGCTACGCTCATTGTACTTGTGGTACTAAACTATACTAGACCCTAATTTTGTTCGCCTACTTTATATCAAGTTGTGTAAAGGGACTGAAGCCTATGGGCAGGGGTATATTCGCTTGGCTAACACAGACATTCCCCGAACTCGTAATAGAACTAAAATAAGAAAAAACCTGAATAAAATTATGGCCTAACTCTAACCTGGTACACAAACTTTTTGTTATAACCTATTTTAACAGCATAGGTGTTCTATTATTTCCACTTCTCTCATACGTTTGCTTTATGATATCGGGACAATCATAAATTCTTAAAAAATAAGGTCCAAAAATTTTACCACTATTATTAGCAGATGTCTTAAGATTTGTATACCCTGGCTGCTGGTTCCCACCACCCAATTCCTTAACACGACTGGGCGCAAATAAAATCTGTCACTTTTATCACCGGATGTCATATCCAGCCTGAATGTCATAAGATCTATTTAACCTAAATTTGCCACATTTGTGTAGCCTTTTTTTCTGCATGTCCCAAAATCATTGTAAAAATATGACTGCTGACCGCGACAGTTTTGAATTTTTTGGTCAACCACCGAGGTATCACTAATGTTGTATAGTCAGAATTGACGACGGTGATATCACTTATCTCTATAATCATGTACACATACTTATTCCCTACTTAGCAGAGCTGGGTCCATGTAGCCACAGTGTTTTTTTTTGTGGATGGAAGTGGGAAATGAAGCTGAAGCCTGTGCTACCAGAAAATCAGTGGCTCCAACTTTTAACCATCTAATTCTTTTTCCAGACTTATAATTTTTTCATACCTCATACAAATAACTTCATACAAATAAAATCCGCAGGCATCCTATAATTTTTTCAATTTTGATTTTCTTGTATGAAATTGAAGTTTCAATTTTACAATCTAAAAGTCCCTCTATAACACAGATTTAACTCTCGCATAACTGTATCTGAATTAATGTGTCATGGTAGTGCTCATACCAAAAAAAACGTCAGTTACTTCAAAGCTCAGAAGCGAAAAAAAAACCAGCAGATTTTGAGTCACATTTGATATATTGTAGCTCCAGAATTGGAGATAGAACCATAGTGATTTCAAATCAGCTTCCCATCCCTGTATCAAAACTTGAAAATTCACACAAGGATTTCCTGTGCGGAATAGAAAATACATTTAGTGCAAATATGCTGATTTAAAATTTAATTTTGCAGAAGCAGAAAGGAAACTCGAGATCATTGTGATTTCATGATCATAGCTGGCTCTGAAGAAATCCCAGTTCATAAGAATATTATATCTGTAGCATCTGATTATTTCAAAGCAATGCTGGCTCACAATGTGAGTTGTGTTTATACATTGTTGATGTTTATGTGATATCTCAATGGTTAACTGTTTGAGTTAACTCTTTCACAGTTGGCACTGTTACCCTTGTTAATGTAGTTTTAATCATTGGCATATCATACTTCAGAATGCTGAGACAGCGTCTGGTAAAGTGGAAATGAAAGAAGTTGATCCATTATCCCTGCAACAATGCATAGAATACATTTACACTGGTGAATTGTCTACTACTGATGAAAATGCTGAATCTTTGATGTTTGTGGCAGAATTACTACAGTTGAAAGGTGATGATATAAAATAGATCTCTCTTTCAGATTGTACCGAGGTTCACTCAATCCTCTTTGATTTAAATTAACTAGACAATCCTCCCCACAAATGGAGATATTTGGTTTGCCAGTGCCTGCATTTCTATTGTTATCCTAGCCAGTTCTCATTGCCCCCAGTTGCCATTTTTCACTGAATACAGACATGTTTATTTGTGATCTAATTCAGTTAATTTGTCATGTCACTATTTATCAATTTTCAAGTCAAACATGGTTGCTTTTACGTAAATGAAAAAAATTTATTTCAACGCTCGACTTCTATTTATGTGATTCGATGATTTCAATTAAAAGTTTCGGTGAATTAGGACGCTTTGCACAGAAGTTATGTTCGCTCTAGAACTTACATGGGCAAACTACGGTCCACAGGGCAAATTTCAATCTGACCCGCCTGATCCTGCCAGAATCAAACTAAAACCAAATTTTGATATTTTGGCTGATAATAGCTCAAGGAATTTGTTGAGATTGCGATTAAACTTAGTTTTGACACGAGGCTCATTGTATTCCACTTTTGCTTTTGGAACACTGTAAATATTGCTCATAAAATGTAAGTTTTTACGTCACACTTACATGGCCCCCCAGTCTAGATTGGCAAAATTTTTGGCACCCGGTCAAAAAATCTTGCTCACTTCTGCTCTAGAATATGTCCCAAACGGCATGGATTCTGTTGTTTTTTTCGATTCACCCTGTATTAATCCACTACATTACAAAGAAAGGCTACCAAATAGCAATATGTATAACAGTTTGTTTTATTATAACAGATGTCTGTGGAGGCATCGTTGATTTACTTGAAGAAAATCTCGAATCATCTGCAGAATCATTCTTTGTGACAAAAAGAATCGCAAACCTGCACAATTACAAAGAATTGATGCAAAAATGCGAGAAGTTCATGCTGGATAAATTTGAAGAAATTGCAGTTCTTGATGAGTTCAAGGAAATAGAGGAAAAGGAATTTGTTAGATTGATCAAGTCACAAGAAAACAAGGTCTTATTAGTGACTTGTTGAGGTTGTTTCATTCTGAATAAGACTCCAAACAAGTAGCCACTCATTCAGTGGGGAAAGGTTTTGGGCTCAAGCTGGCGAAAGTAAACTTTCCATGATACAAGCAGTCACCCGATCGTAGGGAACTACCTGGTTTGGAATGACGCACTGTTGTACTGTATTGCTTAGCCTACCTTATTTCCCACTTCGGTTAAGCTGATAGGATTGGCCTGCCTGTCCTTGAATGCCTGGTTTAGCCTGCTAAACACTGGTTTTATGTATCCAATGAATATTCAAGCAAGGACTTCCAATATTTTACGTGAATGCTGGGCATTTGTCAATGTAATAGTCTAATTAATAGATACAACTGAATATTCCCATGTTCTGCATTCCTTCTAGGCGTCTGAGAGTGTCAAGCTAGAGGCGTTGGTATCTTGGATAAAACATGAGCAAAGTAATCGCCAAAAACTGCTGAAGAAATTGAACAACTACATTGATTTGCATAAAGTACCTGTGACTTATAGAAGATTCCTTGTTGAAAACGAGGTCAGTTATATTCAAATTGATATATTAAAACCATTCATTATTGCTAGGATATTTGAATATTTTATTAGAATTTTAGCTAACTGATGACTGTGGACTTGAGGTTGGTAATATTGTTTTTTTTTAAACTACCGTGATTTAAAGCCGGAGTTGAAATCTTGAGATTTTTGGTGTCGGAAAATCAGCCTTGTATTGTTGATAATCAAAGTCAAAATTTTAGAATAAAACTCAAAAGAACGCTAAGTTTACTGAGCATTCACAACAAGGCGAAAGTTTTTGTTGCTCAAATTTGATTCTCGCAGGTAAAAAGTGATAGGAATTTTCTTCAACCCGAAGTCGGAATAGTTTTTAAAAGAGTTCAAGAGCGAATGTACCTTTAACAGTCCTACTAATGATTCGTCGACATCATTCTATATTTCTGCGAAAACAATTTTCTTTTCTTATATCATTCAACATTTATTGTAATACCATAACGCATTTTGGTTGTTCCAGCCGATGGTGAAGTCATGCCATGAATGCTCTCACACGCTATGCATCTCCATGTTGGACAGCTTAAACGCTGGTGCTTCAAATGTTCACTCTGCTGAAAATATAAAACAAGAAGGAAAAGAAGCAAGTAAGTTGAATTAGATGTACACAACACAAAATACCATTTGTTATCTGTAACTTTCGAACGATTACCAATTTTTGATTGGTTCTGTTTCGAACGATTCTATATTATATTCCATGTTGTTGTTTTCTTACACAGAGTTTCTTTCTTACAGTCGCAGTGTTTGATAAAAACTCGAAGAGTCTTCAATGCTTTGACCCACGGAATAATTCTTGGACCAAAATGCAGGTTGGCAACCTTCAACTCAGTTATATCAGTCTAATCATTCTATACCTCGAAAATTTTCTATGTTAGTCTCCATTCTTACTCCAGATGGTTAAAAAGTAATGCTAAGCTTATGTTTTTCTGCAATTGGATTGCAAGATGGGGTTTTTGTAGTCCGGTTCGGCCTATAGTATTGTTGCGTCACTTATTTTATTTCAACGAGAGACTGTGTTTGGCCATCATCTCATTGCTTTCCGCTTTTGATTTCCCCCCTCCAAGATAGACTAAAACTCAGCTACCTGACTTGTACTGTCTATCTCACTTCGGTATCGAAGTACGTAATATACATCACATGTAAATGGACAAGGCTTTATTACGACGATTATTTGAGCAGGATTTGATTCTCTTATCCCCGCAGTTCAAGCATCTGTGTTTACATTAAAGCAAACATTGCAATCTTGTTTATTAATATTTTCCAGAACATACCTGGATCAGAATTTGGCTTTTCTGCTGTGGCTCTTGGTGACTACATTTATATTCTCATGATTGATCAATCTGTCCATCGGCTGAAATATTCAGATCATGAAGCTACTTGGGAGAGAATGAATGATATGCTGTATAAGCATGGGACGTGTCCTACTGTTGCTGTTTTGTCTGGTAAGAATTGCTTCAAAATTCTTTTGCTAAACAATATCTTGTTACCTCTGCCAAACGGCTAGTAATTGAGTTTTTCAAATATCCTGTTGCTGTCTTGTTTGGAGTGAAGTTACCTCAAGAATTCTTAGTACTGGTCTGTTTAAGTATTTAATGAAAAACATATTTTAATAGCATTCGGTATCTAATTCCAGTTCAGCCGTGTATTGTAACTACATCACTTCATTGTGGGTGACCCAAAATTCAATTGAACGCTTTGTACACAAAATACTGATATTTTTTCTGATTTGTAAAACTTGTCACTAAATCAAAGTGTACAAATGCAAATTATATTTTCATATTAACACCATTGAAGAATTATAACACAATCTATCTGTGTAAGAAATGTTGTAGTTACGTAAGATCATATATTTGAGTTGAGGCAAAACAAGGGTAAATGCCAAGACAAAAATTGCCAAAATATTTAGGATTGAGTTACTTTGCTAAAACGCGCTTATCCGGAAGGCCAAAGGACTTGAGTTTAATATTCAACACACTAACACTCCTGTTTTAAGATTAGTAGTTAATTTGTGTTTGAATATATCCCATGAGAACTTTTCATTTTCTTTGTCGATGTTTTGTCTTCCATTTCTATTGTCTTATCTATTATTATGATATGGTTTATATTTGTATAAATATCACGAGCAGCGTTTGCTTTGCCTTAAGACAAATAGTTCTTTACTTTATCTTCTATTATTTTACAAGTATCATTTGCTTTCTATCATTGTTCTGTGATATAAATTGTTTACAGGAAACATCTACGTTGTTGGTCATTTCAATGCTTTCAGTAGGTTCGCAAAATCAGTTGAAAAGTTCGATCCATCAAGCAACAATTGGGAAAAAGTAAAAGGCAAAAATCTTAGTAGTCGTTATTCAACAGCACTGGGTGCTAGAGGTTAGAAGGTGTTGTTTAATAAATGCCATTTACGTTGAATTGGCACGAAACAGGCAGGCACACAACAGGGTAATAAATGGAATTGTCACTGGGCCATATAACCAACTTCAGAAATCTAGCTGGACCAATAAATGCTCTGCTTTACAGTAATAAAGGCCCCGGACAAGACGGCGAAGTATTTAACGCATCAAAACGAGCGTAAAACGTGTAATTTTACCCATGTGGGCGACTATTTAAACATAAACTGTCGGATTAACTCTTGATGCTTGATGGGGAAAAATCTAAGTGTTGACAAGGGCCAGACTAGATAGCTTTGCGGGCACTAAATAGCTTTGCCTGTTGCAAACCGCTGGTCTAAACCAAACAAGAAAAAATACCGTTTGTAACAGACCAGTAGGTCGTTTCGTATCAGTGGTTGCTTTCACAAAGTGTTTTTTTGAAGCAAACTTGCAATACACTTCGGTAACTAAAATATGATTGCCAACAGATATCGGATTTATCAGTTTGTCCTAAGTTTTCATCGAATACCAGAATGCAGAAAACACTTGAAAGTAATAATCCCTGTTTAATTCCAGGTTGTATATACAGCATTGGTGGAAGAGTACCAGGTCATCACACCAACCAAGTAGAAAGATTTGACCCAACATCATCAACTTGGTCATTTGTTGCATCCTTGAATGAGGCAAAGAGCTATGTTGCAGCTGTTGAAAATGAAGGAAATATATATGTTCTAGGTAGGTTGTGCATGTTGCTAAAAATGTAGGATACTCGAGAAAAAAATATTTAGTTTTATTAAAATAGCAATTATCCAGAAAATTTCAATGATTGTGCTTCAAGGTATCAAATGCAATGCAAACATGTTAAAGCATCGTCATGAACTACTAATATTCCAATAATGTTATTCTGCAAGATCGCAGAATTATTTTGTTATGTGACAAATCATGTTCAAATGTTTGTATACCTATATATTTACACGAATGCAAAGGTCAATCCAATTGCCAAGTAAACTGTAAACTCATAAATACATTTGGTACTGTTGCGCCCTTCTTACTGGGAATATTAACTAGTTAGTGGTTGGAATTCCGAGTGATATTCAGACATTCTGAATAGGTTCCAAAATCTTCAGTTCAGGCGAGTTAAATTTTCCGCATGCTATTTATCACTTTGCAGTTGTTACCTGCCATCATGTTAGTTCACTATTACCGTTTCATTTATTTATTGCTTTGTTCTGTATTGGTGGAGTTGTCAATAGATGGATAAACATTGATTTGTATCATTTAGACAATTGCAAGCAGATTCAAACAAACTGTTTATTCCATTCAGGTGGAAGCGCAAACGGTCACTTGACAACTGTTGAACGATATGATATTTCAACAAACGTGTGGTCCACAGTAACTCCCATGTTAACTCAACGTAGCTTCTTCAGTGCTTTTGTGATTGATTCAAATATCTACGCAATTGGAGGAAGGAACAGGTAGAGTTATTGGAATTTATCGCAACATAGTAGTGGGCATTAGTCTCTATTTCTGGAGATTTTGTTCCGAAATAACTATTCACAAATAAATATTTGTTCGCCTGTATTCCTCACTACAAGCTTAGAGCCAATCTAGCCAGAGTCTATCTATATTGTCGACGTTCACAGAAATAAACAGAAATCTTAATATTTTTGTGAATTTATTTATAACTTTGGATAGATAATCAAATTTGGTTTGAGCTTAACTTTTTGTTCAGATAGAAGAAGCAGTATATTCATATTGCTGCCTAGGTATTTTGAATCAAGAGTTTCCAACCTGTAGTATCCGGTCATTCATACTTTTTATCATATAAGGTCGAGTTAATATAGAAATTGAATATTTTTTTTCAATGAATAGCCTAGCAACCATTTGTCTTGCAGAACTGAAATAATCTTCTCTGTATTTTTCAGTTCACCAGAAAGCATGGAGAAGTTTGATTTCAAGAAGAATCAATGGGAGACGATTGACATGAAGAACATGAATCTGTGGATACTCGATGCAGTGAAGATTAATTTGAAGTGATTTGATTGTATATAACAGAGAACACAGTTCCTTGTGTTACCATTAAAGGACATGCTAGTAGATTATGTTTGCAATATTTTTTATGAAATTGTATAAGATACTTGACGTTTCATAGGTGCTTGTGTTACCACTGAGTGAATTTTGTATACTTCTATAATGAGCCCCTACATTACTTACTGTAAATAATTCATATAGTTGTCTTAAATATAATTCACATATGGCATTGGGATTTTCTTAGAACTGATGCAGAAGAAATTTCTTTTGAATGGTTTGGTTTTATTCAACACCCTATAATTGTTTGTATCATTTCTAAACGAATTCTAATCATAACACTGATATGTAGTCAGAAAATTTACGCCCTGGTAGAAAAATCTATTCTTGGTTGATGAACATTTCGGCTGCTTTTCTCAACGGCTAAAAAACAGAGTTTATAAACCTTACATCAGTCACGACTCCACAGCCCTGATTTAGCTTGCTTATCATTTAAAGTTAATTTTTGGCAAATCATAGTGGGATTCTATATCCTTGTTATGTGGAATTTGTCACCAATATCATAGGTCATTGGAAGCGAGTGTTATATATAGCCAGTGGTCAGTGAAAATTAAATTGATTTATTATTCCTATTCAGTTTTCAATGCCATTCGATATTATCGGGGTATGAAATATTGTCTTGTGCATTCTTTAAGCGGTTTCTTCATCAATTGAATTCACTTATCATTTCTTAATCAAAATCCGTGAATGAATTGCAATTTATAAATTAGCAGATGCCTTTTCCGCACAATATAATATATTCAATATAGTTTTGCTTTAAACAAACCTTTTCCAGTGCTATCTGTAAAATACTTATACAAAAAATTGCATTCATCTCTGTATGTATGGATGTTGTTGTTATTAAAGTTTATTTCTGCTTCCAATATATTCGATGATGATTAATTTTTTTTCATTTTTGCTGTATATTTTATCGCATATATGCAATCAATACTTTACTACCATGCATCTAACGCTGAATTCAATTCTTCACTTTTTATCTGTTTTGAAAATTCACTGCATTATCCGCCGCTCTGTCTTTTTAATCACATTGTTTGAATTGATTACGTTTGATGCATTCCAAATGTTTAAACCTTACATTGTGAGAGAACTTTATTAAATAAACTAACAAATTAATGAATTTATCCATTTCTCAAATTCCATGTCAATTTGGAGGATTGCTTTGGTTTTCAACGAAAATCTGTTCTTTGATATCAAGTGGGAATTTATTGCTGTTGAACCTGGAAAAGACGATTGCACTTTCAAAAAATTCGTTATCCTGACCAAAATTAAATTCATATTTATGAAGAAGAGGAATTCAGAATCAAAAATTTTACAAACTATTTACTTTTGTGAAAGTAAAATAATTTTGATCTTTAATTAATAAGCTTTCAAAATGAAAATAATATTTTAGCTCAGTCGTCTGGTTTATTCTCGGGGACGTTCGAAACTTTACTGAAAACTACCAAATAAACTCGAAATTAGGAAAACAAATGAATGTTTATAACCAAGCTTGGAATTCTGCCCCAATGTGAAATGCGACTGTTACATCGTCGTAATCTTACTGCTGATGTGTTTAATATCAAGTAAGTCGATCCAGAAAACAAGCTGCCACACGAACATATTCAAGTACATGCATAATACAGCAGGGATACGGCCTGTAATAAAATGTTCGATCATTCCCTGATCAAATATCGTGGAAGGGCTACTTATGAATATTGTCAATAAAATAAATATAATATATGCGGTATATGCAAGTAATCGCTGTTACTTTGAAAAACCTATGTGACTCCTATTTACATGGAGAAAGAAATTGACATACGTCCGTCTTTTGGTTTGTTTACGTCAGAATTTTAAAACTATTTCGTTTACGTCCGCTTCTTATTGGCCAATAAATGAGTAAGTACTGGCCATCATTGAAATCATATACAATTATGATGGAGCGTATGTGCGCCAGTAAACAGCTATGAGATACCGTGCAACTAAAGCTTTTGAAAAATTTATGGCATAAAATTTTTTTTCATTGGGCTACGCTAAAATACTTCATGACGCGAAGACGTGACAGTGATGATTACAAATCAAGTGTGAACTCAAGCGATAAATATCGACGAGAACGGTGAAGAAACCGAACTTTCATTGATACGTTTCGAATCATTGATATAAATTATGAGTCGAAATTTCATCCAAGTGGTTGTTTGGTTGACACAAGTTGCCGCATACCTGCCAAAGAATGCTCAAACAAAGGTCACCGTCACCCTATTTGCATAATAATTAGTCAAAAATGACTTATGTAGGTCTCAACAAGGAAGTATAAACAAAGACAATTAGTTCCACCGAGAAGCTAGAATATTTTAGGTGTTTGCACCATTTTCTCCCACTAACGAAAGTTTGTCAGAGAGAGAGTTTATTTCAACAAACGTAACTGCTGGTCCGCTACGGCTTCATCCGCGATTGAGTTCAAGCCTTCAGAGCAAATAGATGGCTATCTAATTTCTAACAGAGGCGGACTGGTAATCGTAAGATCACTCATATTATTGAGCAGTTTAAACGGCTTTCGTCTTCGACGGATAAAAATATTTGTTATGAGTCAATAACCTCGACTAACCCATGAGCGTTGACGCACCATGAAAAAAACACATACAACTGGTATGAAGCAAACAATATATTTTAAGGGAAAATAAATAAATTGCAATAAATATACAACTGACAAAAACCGTATGCAAATTTGTTAAACCAATAAATTATTTCCATACGCACAAACAGTTATTTTCCCGTGTAGGATGAATTTTGAATGCATGAAAAAATTCTGCTATTTTGTTATTTTTATAATATATTGTTATTATAACTCATTATATAACTCGGTGTTGAAGGTGTTGTTTTCCAAAATAAAAAAAATTGACTGTAATTGACTTAATTAAAAAATAATTCCATATTGGCTCTGGAATTTAATTTGGCAAAAAAAAAAAGTTGCAGGTGTTGTGTTCTCGTTGAGGGCCGCTTTGCTACTTCAAATTAAGACCGTGTCTTACTTATGGAGTGGAAGTGGTGACTCCTCTACGGCCCATGGGTCGGGGCCACGGCCCATTGGAATGGGCCTCGGCCCATCAATTTTTGTAAAGGGATAAAATAATAAAGACTAATAAATATGTAAATCCTACCCACTCCCCGAACTCATAATAGAACTAGGCCTATAATGTGAAAAATCTGAACAAAATTTTGTCCTAACCCTAACCTGGTACACATACTTCAGGTGTATCCTTTTCTGTAGCTTGGTATTTGCTTTATTTTTATGTAAAGGCTTATTGTAAGAAAAAGGTTTGGTGGCATACTGGCATCCTGCGATTTTTTTTTGGTTCGAATATAATTGAAAATTTTGGTAAGATAATTGAATTTTTCCTGATGGACCGCGGCCCATAGCTTGATGGGCCATGGCCCATGTGGCCCAATTAGATGAGCCGTGGCCCCGGCCCATGGGGCCGTAGAAGAGTCACCACCCCTGTAGTACTTATGGTCTCTTTAAAGTTTGTAATACTTGCTTTGTAGTCTACTGTACTGTATGACCCCTTTACCATGGAGTGCATTGTTTGCGCATTCTAGCATAGTCCAATCGCAATTCTGCAATTGTTCAGTTTGTACCGTTGAATAGGTACTGGTTCAGTACCTACCTGTATGGAACAGAACAACACAAAAAGTAAACAAACAACAAATACAGAAATTCCTGGAAGGCGAACATAACTTAAAATAAAGATAAAAAACGTACAAGTACGCGCCCGCCCACCAAAAAATAAAATAAGAATATTACAAGTATACAAAAGAATATGGACACGATTCAATATCGGGAAATGCTTATAACTCAATTTAAATGATAAAAGACACTTAATTCTGTAATTGCTGGAATCAGTGGATAATTTACATGGAGTAAGTGTTGCGCTTGAAATAAAACAGCAAAATTCAGTTAGATAAAATTAAATGTAATAGACTCCTAGCAATCTCCTCCATCTCTGATTGATGAAAACCTAATGATTCAAATGTTCGTATACGATTATGATAGCTGTGAAATCGCCAGGCATATATACAAATACAGCTGATCCCGAATGCTGTAAATTCTGGGTCTGGGATGTTTATTCGCCTCGTACAGATTTATACAACAGTATAATGGTACCGGTACCAAATTTTTTAGTATAGACAATTTTGCACGCAGAAGAAGAATTTAGAAATTTAAATGAAATTGATATAGACTATAAGTATAATGATAATATTAGTATATTATATTCTGTATATTTTGATTTTTCTTACTACTGTAAAAACAGAAGAACCACATATTTGATTGAATTGAAATTTGGAAAGTACAGTACTGAATGTTATTACTCTAGCATGATTGACAAAAGATAGAATTTATATATTTATTTCGGGGTAGAGGAGAGCCGATTGCAAGCCACAGCTTCTCGTCCAGTTACCAGTTCATGTCGGGTACCGGTATGGAATTGATTAGTCAGTTTGTTTCAGATGCGTGGACTTAGTGGAGGAGAAAGTTGAAGCAGAGTTATTTGAACCACCCTATTCCTGTATTCTGACTGAATTATATAGTTGCAATTGCTTGTTCTAGTTTCACTGAATTTAACAAATCTCAAATTACAGAATTGAAATCTATTCAATATTCCATACTATTGTTCTAAGCTATCAGCACTTATCCTTGTATAGAAAATATTTTCCTAAATTCGAGCTGTTAATTCTGCTTGAAATTGTCGGGGGAATTGTTACCGATTCACAGACAGATTGAAGTTTTGAATCTGGTTTAGTTGGATTCTAACTATTGAGGCATGACTGGTCAGAATATTCTCATTCTAATTTAAAGGTGATTGTGCTGCTATTTCTAACCTCTTGGTTTTTCATGTTAGGATAAGGTCAAATCCCGGTAAAGTTGACTAGCACTGAACAAGGCTGCTATTTCTACGATATTAACCTTTTGGTTTTTCATGTTAGGTCAAATTTTAGTAAAGTTGTCTATAACTGAACAAATCCAAAGTGTTTTAATCATATAGGAATCCATCTCAGCCTGTTCGTTAACCTATGGGTAGCGCGCTTGGGTCACCTGAAAATCAGCTCGGGTTGCTTGTTTTTTTTTTCAATAAAAGTAAAAATTGCCGGCTTGCCTCTTTCATTTTCTAGTAACTTCCATTTTCTAGTAGATATCATTGTTTAGTTTATATAAAGAATTTAGGTGTTATTCATTAGTAGATGTCGTTCATTAGATTTTGTTCATTCATGTGAGCATATCCTTGTGTTATAACATATTACAAATTTTTTTTTATATTGGGAACTACTGTATTAGAGTATGCTTAGCCTATCGGTTTTCCTGTAATTGTACGTTCTGTTGAAAATGGGACAAGTTAATTTAGGCAGGTTTCATTTCCTTGTGTCATTGCGACTCATATTTATCCATTTCACTGTTGTTTATGGAATTACTTTTACAAGACATTGTGACTCGACTTGAAACGCGACTTCTACTCGACATTGGTATTTACGTATTTGGTAATGGGAATCATTGAAGCATGACTGGTCAGAATAATCCCAATACTTATGTGTCAGAGTGCTGTTGCTGCAATTTTTTTCTATTTTTCAGAATCTAATCTTTAAAATTTAATAATGCTAGCTTTTGTGATATTTCGTATTCTCAATTTCATTGCTGCAAGTTTCTTCATTTTGTCAGCATTTGTACAATACAATGACCCAGATCCTGAGCTATGGATTCCAGTATATCTGGCTCCTGCTATCATTTCTGGATTAATTGGTTTTAGGCCGTCACTATCTGAATCAAAATTCATAAAAGTTTTTGACTTTGGATATATTTTCTTTGGAACTATTTTATCTGTGTATTTGTTTCATCAAAACTATCAGGATAATTTCATCCACTGGGTGGTGCATGATGAAGTAGGGAGGGAGTTTGGCGGACTTGTTATCGTTATATTTTGGATTATTTTTATGCACGAAACATCACATTTATCTGTAAAGAATTGGTTATCGTCGGTTTTTATATGGATTCCGATTGCAATGTGGATTTATCTTTGTAACAATCAGGAATATCGTAAACTTTGGCCTCAACAATGCCAGACTGCTCTTTATCCAGAAAGTTATCCTCCAAGAGAGAAAAGCTGATAAGACAATTTGACAAATATTATTATAAGAAAATTTCTCAAAGTAAGGTCATGCACACGAAGTCAAAAGCAAAAGAAGTCTTTTTAGATAAGTTACAGGCGACCACAGAAAGGTTAAGAGCTGTTGACATGGTAAAGATTTATATTGATTAACTAAGTTTTAGTAAATACCGAATGACACAGGGCTTGAAGGAGCTGTATATAACTAGAAAAACAGTTGATAAATTGGAGTCTACTAATACTGACGTCCGACAGGTTACCATAAATCTGCCACTACTTTAGAAAATATATTCAAATGTCCTATAAACCAGCATGGTACCAAAAGCAGGGTCTGATAATGCAGTAAATCATAATGAAGCATTTGATTGAACATTTTACTACTTGTTTTTTAGGATAGAATAAAATTTACATATTTATTCCCTTATGAAAATCAGTAATATGGCTCAATCATATGGACCAGAGCGTCTAGTCTGGTTACCAGTCCATGTCGGGTGTGGGATTAGTTAGGCAGTTATTCATTTTCAGATGCATGAACTTGATGGTGGATGAAGGCAATACCGACCAGTGGTTAATGTTACGTGAACCACCCTACGGCCGTGAGCAGTCCAGCAATCCTCTCGCACATAATTATCCCTCACAAAGGATTAGAACCTGCGCTCTTGCTCAAGGTAATCAAAGGTGCGGTGGCGGGCATATTCCCAATATTAAGCCTGATGCGATACATTGTCCTGTTCTCTTTTAATTGAATTTTATGACAAAAAGTAAGACTTTAGTTTGAGAGAAATTAGCTATACATTTTAAATTGTATTCTGAACACCTATGACAAATTCTATATGTCTATCTATAACTGTTTTATTCCTGTCATATTTAGCTTTGAATTACAGAGTCAATAGTTAGAAATATTAGTAAAATGCCTCTTGAAATTAAAGTGAAGACTAATGGACATGCAAATAGGATTTTACAAGACTTGAACAGGTGAGTGTGAGACAGGGATATCTGAAATGATGGGGTTAAAGCCGAGCTCGGGCAAACTACGTGGCGCGGTCCGAAACCGGCCTGTTTGGTAATTCAATCTGGCCCGCCTGATGCTGCCACAACCAAACAAACAAATTTCGTTGTTTCAGTTAAAAAAAAGCTCAAGGGTTCGGGGTTGTATTGTCATTCTTTGGGAGGAATTCTGCCATCTATTTCATGCCTGTAGTTTTACTAATATTCTTCAGTTCTTCATTATTACTGAAATATGTAGTATGTACGTAAATCGGGAGTGCGACATGGTCATGACTCATGACACTAGCTTAATCGCCTTGAAGCTCCCATCGCTATCTATTTCTTCAATGCCTCCAGTATTAGTAAGGATTCATTAAAGATTGAATTAGTAAAGTATTATTGAATGTGTAGTGAGGGAAGAATGAGAGTTCCAAAATAGGGGGGGGGGGGGGGAGGATTTCACGAAAAAGATTTGGAACCACTGGGTTAAAGCATTGGACATTACTGTATTGGCATTGCAAGTAACACAGTTTGGGTTCAAATCTCATTTGATATATCAAATTTTAAATTTCGGGAATGATTTAAAACTGTTCACTATGAAAATTTTCTTGATTTGACTTCTGATGGTGAGACAAACACTTCATTTATATAATACCTGATTTTGCTTCTAAAACTTTACCATCAGTTTTTATATTTGCTACGTTCAATATTAAAAAACCAACAAACAAATGAGTAGATAGATGCATTACTGTTAAAGAAATGATCAAATGCCGGTCCTTTTACCCTAAAATAATATGGTCATCGCGACTGGCACCATGTGATGGCTTTTGCATGTGCTACTCCACAACAAGCCTCATGAGCCATGAGCCTCTTGGACAAGAACAAGGGACCATTTTTGACAAACTCAGATATAAACTATTCTTTCCTACTTACCATATATCCTCGCATATAGGCCGATCCCCCAAAATCACCCTTAAAGCGGGGAATTTATAAAAATTCGCATATAAGCCAACGTTACAAATCGTAAAAGGCCATACGCACCTATCACAACCAGGGATGTTCAATTTGACTTTAATATTCAATATGGCTATTTGCTACCTTCAGAATATCGTTTTTAGACGGAAATTGACGCACACATCCTAGCGCCCTCGTTTGGATTGAAAACATTTTTCGATTATGACTTATTCTTATAAGTAAACAAATAGCTCGTGGAGGTTTCTCATTCAGAGCCATGGGCACTTTGAGAACCTATGTTCTAGTGTACATATTTATCGGGTGGTTTCACGTCTTCTTTGCAAACATGACTCTAACTCAGGGGTGAGTAAGGTTTTTAAATCAGGGGCGGGCCAAGTAAGTGTGACTTCCATTTTATGAACAATGTTTGCAGTGTTACAAACGCTAAATTGGAAAACAATAAGCCTCGTGCCAAAACTAAATTTATTTCGAACAATTCCTTGAGCTATTTTTTAGCTAAAACATCAGAATTTGGTTTATGTTTGGTTGTGGCAGCATCAGGCTGGCCAGATTGAATTACCCAACAGGCTGTAGTTTTCCTATGTCAGCTCTAGCTAATCAGCCACGGATATAGGAGAAGCTATTATGTTCTTGCAAGGTTCATTCTGGTTTGGGATATGACTTATCTATCTATAAGACATCCTGGGTTAACTGGTGGTTGTGAGTTGTCACCCGAGACCCAGTGTTCACTTCAAGAAAATTATGAGTGTGTTCGTTTCTCACAATCCAGAAATTAAAAAAGTCAAATCTTTTCTAACTGTTTTAATATCATTATATTATTGAAAAAATCTTGCATGCTGCAAAGTTTCTGATTTTACTGTTCGGAGAACACGCAACTCCGGTTTCTGGTGTTCACTCTAAAAAAATTAGGAGTAGCAAAAAAAAAACTGAAATTCTGTTTTCTGGTTTAATTTAATAAAAAACCTTGGTTACTTATGAGTGCGTGCTTCCCTCACAAGCCAAAAAGAAAGTGCAAACATTTGGTTTTTCTGGTTTATATTAAAAATAAAAAAATTTGTTTTCTGATGTTCACTCTTAAGAAAATTAGGAGTACGTGCTTTCCTCACAAGCCAAAAAATAAACTGCAAATTACCGGTTTAATCCAGAAGTTAAATAAATACACAGTGCAAGAAAATTAAGAGTGTGTATGTGCATTGCAAGCCAAGAAATAAACTGAAATTTTGGTCAAATTCAAGAAAACTCTTGTTTCTGGTGTTCACTCTGAGAAAATTATGAGTCTGTGTTTCATGTGTTTGCTCTGAGAAAATTTAAAGCACAAGAATGAACTAATATTCCTGGTTGAACTTGACATTGCATAAGTGCCTTGGCGGTTTCCAAGTTAGGTATCTTTTTTGGCGCTCCAGTAGTATGTGTACCAATCAGGGATGGCCATTTCCGAATACTAAACTATTCCAAATACATTCTAAAATCGAAAAATAACAGATTTTTGTTTTTAGTTGATTAAAACCCAGTAAATTAGGAAATAAGCTTCAATAGAAATATCAGAATGAAGCCACAAACCAACAGTATATGTACACAAAGTAATTGATAGATTATAGCTATCAATAAAAAATAATAGCAACTTGTGACACAGTCAGTTAATTAAAATTATCCACTTTGTACAAATGACCATATGAAAAGATAGCCAAGGAGTTGTCTGACGCTTTCTATCATTGGTACCATGATATTACGATAATAGTTAAGTCTATTGACAAAAATACTACTTGTATTCAGATAATTGTGTATATTTTCTGAGAGTAATAAAATTTATTGGCAATACAGGCAACAACAATCGAAAATCCATTATGCCTTCAAAAATTATAATATTTGGGCCTAGAGTATTCTACTACCTACCAGTATATTTGTATATTAATTTATGGGAACCATATTGTTATTATGTGTAATATATTGTTGTGTTTGGAATTAGAAATAAATTAGTAGAGAATAGATGACCATCACTGCGAGCGCGCAGCCAGGATTTTCGAAATCGGAATTTTCCATTGCCGCCTGTAACAACCACCGCGATTACGCGCTCGTTAAAAGAGTCGTCTTTTCAGCGTATAATGATGATCATTCTGTTACGTAAAATATTCAATCCATGACAACTACGAGATTTTAAAATATCTTTATATATTAATTTAAGGGGTGTCCAACGTAACTCGCGGTTGCTTCTTCTTACGCCAAAAAAGAAACATTACTATTCCGTTCACAGCGATCTGTGACCTAAAATTACGAGATAAACTGCCTGATGTATTTAATTTTATTATGTATTTTTGCAATCTTGCCAACTCGTTATCGCCTTTAGAAAAATCTCAAATAATTATATAAAATCCTGTTAAGTGTAGAGTATAATTCATTTCATACAATGAATATACATATAAAGTTTAGCAGTAAATTAAAAATACATATTCATCGCCGCGATTATGCCACCTGTTGAAAGAGTCGACTTTTACAACAAATAATATAACAACGAATATATATATTTTCTGTTGTGCAAAGTGATGAATTCGTGACCGACACCGGCATATTTAAAATGTCTTGCTTTATTAATCTAATTGTCTCCAATTTAACCTGCGGTTGCGTTGCCAAATAAAATCCTCACCACTCTTATATACCATTGCAATCCGCGGTTTTATTTTCAGTATTTTAAATTGCCGCTTTTCAATCAAAAAATTGCGTTGTCTTTAGAAACTCGCCGCCGATGAACGTATTTACCAGATTCACAATTCCGTGCGTGTACAAAAATAAATAAATGTTATCGTTATCGTGGAACAAATTTGTGGAAAATTTTCGTTTTAGAGAAAATAACACAATTGTAAAGGCGTTTACAGGGCCTAAATATTACGTTACGCTGATGAGTGATGAAAACAATCACGCGCAAGTTTCTATCGAGAATGTTTTCATTCAACGGAAACGTCTTGGAAGCGGCGTCGAAATGTGTGACGTCACACAAATATCCGATATTCTTATGAACGTGAATTCCGATATTCGAATGACGAGATATTCGACTACATTCGAATACTTTATTCGAATTGGCCATCCCTGGTACCAATATGGAGGTAACTAAGTTTGTTCGCCTACTTTACATCAAGATGTGTAAAGGGTAATGAAGCCCATGGCCTGGGTATATTCACTTGGCTAACACAGTCAATCTCCGAACTCGTAATAGAACTAAAATAAGGAAAATCTGAATAAATATATGGCCTAACCTAACCTAGTACACCACTTTTTGTTATAACTTATTTTAAACAGCATATGTACTGGTACCTCTATTATTTATACTTCTCTCATTCCTTTGCTCTATGATATCGGGGCTAATTCAATTCCTAAAATTAAGGTCTAGTAATACATAAGATTTGTTCACCCTGGCTGCTGGTTCCCACCACCCAATTTCCTGACAGGACTGAGCACAAACAAAATCTGTCACTATTATCACCGGATGTCATATCCAGCCTGAAGGTCATAAGATCTATTTAACCTGTTTTTTATAAAATATATTAATATATAAATATATATTTTACTCAAATTGTATATTTTTCTATTTTTTTTTGGCACTAGACATTTCGGTGTGAGTATTTTTGCTCTAGAAATTTGAACAAAAAGTATATCTTTTGCTTGCCATTTCGACCAATCAAAATTCCCTAAAATTTTATGCTATATGCTTATCAAATTGGTTGCCATAGAGCCATGGCAATCGATCAGAAATGACGTAACGTCTCCAACAAGATCTTACGACATAAATATATTACAGTTCGTTCCAAACAAAGCTCTACACACGCAGACACTGTTATTTAGAAAGCTACTTTATTTTGAAAAGCTCAGATTAAATACTTGCGCATCGCTCTCTTGTCGAATGGTAAAGAAGGCAGCTGAGATGCTCGGTTTCGAGTGACGTCATCTCACGTACTTCCGAAGTATGTAACCAAGATGGTGGACAACGGGACGTAGTATGTGTACAGGTTAGGGTTAGGCCATAATTTCAGGTACAAATACTACGGGAGTCACTCAGTTAGTCCACGAAAATCGTAATAGAACTAAAATAAAAAAGAATTGAATAAAATTATGGCCTAAATTATGGCGCGGCGTGTGGCTCAAACGGGCTGAGCGTTAGGAATACGCTCGCCACCGCACCTCTAATGTACTCTGCATGGGTTCGCAGGTTCGAATCTCATGCAGGGATGGTTTATGTGCGAGAGGATTGCTGGACTCCTCGGTCGTCGTTGGGTGGTTCACGGTGCCGCTGGTCGGTTACGGGCTTCCTCCACCACCAAGTCCATGCTTCCGAAAACAAACAATATAACAATCCCATACCCGACTTGGAATGGTAACCGGGACGAGAGGCCGTGGTTCGCCATATGGATAAGCCGTCTTATCGGCTTTCCTCTCCCCCGGGATAAATATGTAAATTCCTATCCTAACCCTAAACTTGGTAGACATACTACGTACCGATGTCCGCCATTTTGGTTCACATATTACTGGGAGCGCGCCCATCTCACTCGTTGGCACACTTGGGTGTTCGAGCGCCGCAACACTTTGATTTTTTGGTCAACCACCGACGTATCACTGTTGTTGTTTAGTCAGAATTGGTGACGGTGATATCACTTATCTCTATGATCATTGTATACATACTCATTCCCTACTAATCAGAGCTGGGTCCATGTAGCCACAGTGTTTTGTTGTGGATGGAGCTGAAGCCTGAGCTACCCAGAAAATTAGTGGCTCCAACTTTTAACCATCTAATTCTTTTTCTAGACTTATAAAACTTCATACAAATAAAAACTGTAGGCAGCCTATAATTTAATTTTCAATTTGATTTTTTTGTATGAAATTGTTTTCAATTTTAGTTTCAATTTTACAATCTAAAAGTCCCTATAACACAGATTTAAACTCTCGCATAACTAGTATGCTGAATTAATGTGTCATGGTAGTTGCTCATACCAGAAAAAACATCAATTACTTTTCAAAGCTCAGAAGCGAAAAATAAACCAGCAGACCTTGAGTCACATTTGATATATTGTATCTCTGGAATTGGAGCTAGAACCATAGTGATTTCAAATCAGCTTTCCAGCCCTGTATTAAAACTTGAAAATTCACACAAGGATTTCCAGTGCGGAATAGAAAACACGTTTAGTGCAATGCTGATTTGAAATTTAATTTTGCAGAAGCAGAAAGGAAACTCGAGATCATTGTGATTTCATGATCATAGCTGGCTCTGAAGAAATCCCAGTTCATAAGAATATTATATCTGTAGGATCTGATTATTTCAAAGCAATGCTGGCTCATAATGTAAGTTGTGTTTATACATTGTTGATGTTTATGTGATATCTCAATGGTTAACTGTTTGAGTTACCGTATATTTTCGCACATACGCCGAGTTTAAAACACAAAAAAAAAGTTGCCAAACTAAGGGGGCGGCTTATACTCGCATAACTCAGATTGCATAAAAAAATCGACTCATTCGGCGCATGACTTTGATCACGCAACGAGATTGACATTTAGCTAACTTGCCGGTAATTCCAAAAGCTCAAAACCGCGTTAAGTTCTCACGATAAAGAACGCACACACACAATCGCTTGTGCCGGTGTGATTGTCTCATCATACAGCTGATGGCTCGTACAGTCTGTGATTGGTTGTTAAACACGTGACGCTTGTACAGTCTGATTGGCGTCGATTTACGGCCAGCGTTTCGTGGTGAAACGTTATCATTTAGTGCACTATCGCGGTACAACGCAAGTAACGGCGCCCTCATTCTGATCACCTTTACGATATGTTATCCTTTTCAGTTGCGCTCATAAAGACTCTTATCTCCGTTATAATTGAAATATTTACCGTTACATATGCATGACATCGCTTACGCTGTTGAGGTGATGACACAATATTTAAAATTAATGATAAATAAAATTATTCAAATCGCATTACGGAGCAACATCGAAATAATGGAGCTTGTAAATATGTCACAAAACGACATTCATTCTACGACGTTTGAAAATCCTTTTAATAGCAACTTCCGAATCAGCGATTTATAAGAATGTGTTAATACAACATTCGATTTAAAAGTAAATTGTTTTATGCTGATACCTTCTGTTTTATCCCTTCATTAATACAAATCACCGGCGCATTGAAAAGCAATATAGACGTTATTAACATAAAATTTACAAGTAAGAATCAGGTAGAATAATACTCACAGTCACAGCATTAATTCTTAACAATAAAACTGTAATTTCAATTATTTTGAACAACCATTTAACTGAAAAGTTGAAATAACATATGAATATGGTGTGATAAATATTGCTGTACGTCCATGGGTTAGGCAACAGCTGTGTTTTCCGTTTTTTTCCTGAATCAGCAAGACGGAAGGGTCATAAATCAATTAGGTTATCTCGTGGTAGCGTTTTCTTTCTGAAGTGCCGATATCGGGCAGGAAGTGCTTCCCACGTTTTTGTTTTTAAAGGATTGACACAAATAACAGCTGGTATACAAAGTCAATTAAATAATCGGCAGACACTTTGGCATACATTATAAAATATATCAGCCCATATATGAAGCTTACACAAATCATGTTTGAGAAGACTTGCGAAAAATAACCAAATTTATTGCCGTTGCCGATACTAAGGATTGTAAAATATTTTCAATCAAAAATGTCCTCATGTCATACATTCGGTACTTCAAGTCCGCGCTGATTTAATTCCTTTTATGTTGACAGTAATCCGCAAAGTGCTGTCTTCCATTACGATTTGTAGAAACGGCGTATATGCGAATTTTTATAAATTCACTATTTTGAAGCTGGTATTAGGGAGTCGGCTTATTCGCGAGATAGGCGTAATTTCGGGAAAATACGGTAACTCTTTTACAGTTGGTACTGTTACCCTTGTTAATGTGGTTTTAATCCTTGGTATTATCACACTTCAGAATGCTGAGACAGCGTCTGGTAAAGTGGAAATGAAGGAAGTTGATCCATTATCCCTGCAACAATGTATAGAATATATTTACACTGGTGAATTGTCTACTACTGATGAAAATGCTGAATCTTTGATGTTTGTGGCTGAATTACTACAGTTGAAAGGTGAGGATTTGAAATAGATCTTTTTTTGAGATCGTACCGAGATTCACTCAATCCTCTGTGATTCAAATTAACCGTACAATTACCCCACAAATAGAGCTATTTGGTGTGTATGGGTCTGAATTTCTTTGGTTACCCTGGCACGCTTCTCACTGAACCCAGTTGCCGGTTTCTCGCTGAATAGAAAACCTGTTGGTTTCTTACTTCATTCAACCTTGTTAATTAATATGTCATTAGTTATCAATTGTCATTCCATGTCAAACAGGATAAAAACCAAACAAAAACAGAAGCCAAAAACTATTTATTAAAAACCTATTTAACACTTGAACTTTGTTTGCGTATAATTGTACCCGAAAGTTTCAGTAATCTAAAGTTATTTTCTCTCTAGAATATGACCTAGGTTCTGTTTTTGGGCCACTTTGTATGACTCCTCTACATTGCATTTAAAAGTTACGAAAAGAACAATATTCAATAAATGTTGTGGGGACAAGTCAATATGTGTTATTGCTCATAGATAAAAGTAAAAAAGATATAATACGTCATGTTTATTTTATTAAAACAGATGTCTGCAGAGATTAGTAGTTTATTTGTGTTTGTATATATCCCATGGAAACTTTTTTTTATTTTTGGTTAATGTTTTGTCTTCCATTTCTATTGTCTTATCTATTATTATGACATGATTTATATTTGTATAAATACCACGAGTTTGCTTTGCCTTAAGACAAATAGTTCTTTACTTTATCTTCTATTATTTTTCAAGTATCATTTGCTTTCTATCATTGTTCTGTGATATGAATTGTTTACAGGAAACCTCTACGTTGTTGGTTCTTTCAATAGTTACTCAAAATCAGTTGAAAAGTTCGATCCATCAAGCAACAAATGGGAAAAAGTAAAAGACAAAAATCTCAACAGTTGTTATTCAACAGCACTGGGTGCTAGAGGTTAGAGGGTGTTGTCTTATAAATAAATGGATACTCCCGAAGTATGTGAACCAAGATGGTGGACACCGGAACGTAGTATGTGTACCAGGTTGGGTTAGGCCATAATTTCAAGTACAAATACTTGGATAGCCACCGCATCTCTGATTACCTCTCGTGTGATCGCAGGTTCGAATTCCATGCGGGGATGATCATGTGCGAGAGAATTGCTGGACTCCTCGCCGCCGTAGGGTGGTTCACATAACCGCTGGTCGGTTACGGCTTCCTCCACCATCAAGCCCATGCTTCCGAAAACAAATAATTAAATCTAATCCCATACCCGACTTGGAATGGTAACCGGACGAGAGGCCGTGGTTCGCCATATGGATAAGCCGTCTTATCGGCTTTCCTCTCCTCCGGGATAAATATGTAAATCCTATCCTATGTCCTCGAATAATAGAACTAAAATAGGGAAAATTGGAATGAATTATGGCCTAACCATAACCTGGTACACATACTAAGTTCCGGTGTCCGCCATCGTGGTTCACATACTTCGGGAGCGCCAATAAATGTCATATACATTGAACTGGCTCGAAACAGGCAGTCATACAACAGGGTAATAAATGGAATTGTCGCTGGGCCATATAACCAACTTCAGAAATCTAGCTGGACCAATAAATGCTCTGCTTTACTGTAATACGGGCATCGGACACGGACAAGTATTTAACACATCAAAAAAAGCATAAAAACATGTAATTTTACTCATGTGAGCGACTTTTTAAACATAAACTGTCGGATTAGCTCTTTATGCGCGTGATGGGGAAAAATCTGAGTGTTGACAAGGGCCACACTAGATAGCTTTGCGGACATTAAATAGCTTTGCCTGTTGCAAACCCCCTTGTCTAAGCCAAACATGAAAAAATACCGTTTCCAACAGACCAGTAGGTCGTTTCCTATCAGTGGTTGCCTTCACAAAATGTTTTTTGAAGCAAACTTGCAATACACTTACGGTAAATAAAAAATGACTGCCAACAGATATCGGATTTATCAGTTTGTCCTAAGTTTTCATCGAATACCAGAATGCAGAAAACACTTGAAAGTAATAATCTCTGTATAATTCCAGGTTGTATATACAGCATTGGTGGAGCACTACCAGGTCGTTACACCAACCAAGTAGAAAGATTTGACCCAACATCATCAACTTGGTCATTTGTTGCATCCATGAATGAAGCAAAAATCAATGTTGCAGCTGTTGAAAATAAAGGGAAAATATATGTTCTAGGTAGGTGGGTGTTTGTTGCTAAAAATATACGAGGACTCAAGAAAAAAAAACATTTTAGTTTTACTTAAAATAGCAATTAACCAGAATATTTCAATGACCGTGCTTCAAGGTATCAAATGCAATGCCAACATGTTAAAGCATCGTCATGAACTGCTAATATTCCATTAATGTTCTTCTGCAAGATTGCAGAATTAAATTGTCATGTGACAAATCATGTTCAAATGTTTGTATACCTATATATTTACACGAATGCAAAGGTCAATCCGATAGCCGTGTAAACTGTAAACTCATAAATACTTACGGTGCTGTTGCGTCCGTCTTACCAGAAATATTAACTAGTTAGGGTTGGAATTCGGAGTGATATTCTGACATTCATACCAGGTTCCAAAATCTTCAGTTCAGGCTAGTTAAATTTTCCGCATTATATTTATCACCTTGCAGTTGTTACCTGCCAACATGTTAGTTCACTATTCTCTCTTTATTTATTTATCGTCTTGTGTAGGTGAAATTGTCAATAGATAGATATACATTGTTTTTTATCATTCAGACAAAATTGCAAGCAGACATTAACAAACTGTTTATTTCATTCAGGTGGAGAGACGAACAATCACTTGACAACTGTTGTTGAACGATATGATATTTCAACAAACGTGTGGTCTATGGTAACTCCCATGTTAACTGAACGTAGCTTGTTCAATGCTTTTGTGATTGATACAAATATTTACGCAGTTGGAGGAATGTATAGGTAGAGTTATTGAAATTTATTACAACATAGTAGTGAGCACTAGTCTCTATTTCTGGAGATTTTGTTCCGAAATACCTATTCACAAATAAATATTTGTTCGCCTGTATTCCTCACTACAAGCTTAGGGCCAATCTAGCCAGAGTCTATCTATATTGTCGACGCTTGCAGAAATAAACAGAAATCTTTATATTTTTGTGAATTTATTTATAACTTTGGATAGATGATAGAATTTGGTTTGAACTTAACTCTTTGTTCAGATAGA
The DNA here is from genome assembly GCF_013122585.1 of Styela clava. NCBI lineage: Eukaryota > Metazoa > Chordata > Ascidiacea > Stolidobranchia > Styelidae > Styela > Styela clava. Next base: position 18,290,531 of record NW_024102837.1, read on the forward strand.
AGAAGCAGTATATTCATATTGCTTCCTAGGTATTTTGAATCAGAGTCTCCAACCTGCGGTATCCGGTCATTCATACTTTCATACATAAGGAGTCGAGTTAATATAGAAATTGAATATTTTTTTTTCAATGAATAGCCTAGCAACCATTTGTCTTGCAGAACTGAAATAATCTTCTCCGTATTTTTCAGTTCGCCAGGAAGCATGGAGAAGTTTGATTTCAAGAAGAATCAATGGGAGATGATTGACATGAAGAACAACAAACTGTGTATACTCGGTGCAGTGAAGATGAATTTGAAGTGATTTGATTGTATATAACAGAGAACAGTTCCTTGTATTACCATTAAAGGACATGCTAGTAGTTTATGTTTGCAATCTTACTATAAATTGTATATTATACTTGACATTTCATATGTGCTTGTGTTACCACTGAGTGAATTTTGTATACTTCTATAATGAGTTCCTGCATTACTTACTGTATAATTCAAATAGTTGTCTTAAATATAATTCACATATGGCATTGAGATATGCTTAGAACTGATGCAGAAGAAATTTCTTATGAATGGTTTGGTTTTATTCAACACCCTATAATTGTTTGTATCATTTCTGAACGAATTCTAATCATAACACTGATATGTAGTCACAAAATTTACGCCCTGGTAGAAAAAAATAGTCTTGGTTGATGAACATTTCGGCTGCTTTTCTCAACGGCTAAAAAACAGAGTTTATAAACCTTACATTAGCCACGACTCCACAGCCCTGATTTAGCTTGCTTATCATTTAAAGTTAATTTTTGGCGAATGGAGTGGGATTCTATATCCTTGTTATGTGGAATTTGTCACCAATATCATAGGTCGTTGGAAGCGAGTGTTATATATAGCCAGTGGCCGGTAAAAATTAGGTTAATTTATTACACCTATTCAGTTTTTAATGCCATTCGATATTATCTTGGCATGAAACATTGTCGTGTGCATTCTTCAAGCGGTTTCTTCTTCAATTGAATTTACTCATCAATCTCTTGACAAAAATCTGTGAATCAATTGCAATTTATTTGTTATCAGATGATTTAACTGCATAATGTGATATTAATAATATTTTCCTCAAAGTTCATCTTTAATATCCAGTGCATTGATGCTTCAAATAAACCTTATACCTATTATCCGCAGTATTCATATTTGTATGTTTGTTGTGGTAACTATGGTACACATTGAATTTAGCTTTCAATATTTGATAATGATTTAAAATATTTTCATCTTTGCTGTATATTTTATCGCTTATATGCAATCAATACTTTACTACCATGCATCTATCGCTGAATTCCATTCTTCATTTTTTTTTATCTGATTTGAAAATCCACTGCATGATCCGCCGCTCTGTCTTTTTAATCACATAGTTTGAATTGATTACGTTTGATGCATTCCAAATGTTTGAACCTTACATTATGAGAGAACTTTATTAAATAAACTAACGAATTAATTAATTTATCCATTTCCCAAATTCAATGTCAATTTGGAGGATTGCTTTGTTTTTCAACGAAAATTTGTTTCTTTGGTATCAAGTAGGAATTTATTGCTGTTGAACCTGGAAAAGACGATTGCACTTTCAAAAAATTTGTTATCATTTAATTCAATTTATATTTATGAAGAAGAGGAATTCAGAATCAAAAATTTTACAAACTATTTACTTTTGTGAAAGTAAAATAATTTTGATCTTTAATTAATGAGCTTTCAAAATGAAAACAATATTTTAGCTCAGTCGTCTGGTTTATTCTCGGGGACGTTCGAAACTTTACTGAAAACTACCAAATAAACTCGAAATTAGGAAAACAAATGAATGTTTATAACCAAGCTTGGAATTCTGTCCCAATGTGAAATGCGACTGTTACATTGTCGTAATCTTACTGCTGATGTGTTTAATATCAAGTAAGTCGGTCCAGAAAACAAGCTGCCACACGAACACATTCAAGTACATGCATAATACAGCAGGGATACGGCCTGTAATAAAATGTTCGATCATTTCCTAATCAAATATCGTGGTTACTTATGAATATTGTCAATAAAATAAATATAATATATGCGGTATATGCAAGTAATCGCTGTTACTTTGAAAAACCTATGTGACTCCTATTTACATGGAGAAAGAAATTGACATACGTCCGTCTTTTGGTTTGTTTACGTCAGAATTTTAAAACTATTTCGTTTACGTCCGCTTCTTATTGGCCCATATCTGAGTAAAGTACTGGCCATCATTGAAATCATATACAATTATGATGGAGCGTTGTGCGCCAGTAAACAGCTATGAGATACCGTGCAACTGAAGCTTTTGAAAAATTTATGGCATAAAATTTTTTTTTCATTGGGCTACGCTAAAATACTTCATGACGCGAAGACGTGACAGTGATGATTACAAATCAAGTGTGAACTCAAGCGATAAATATCGACGAGAACGGTGAAGAAACCGAACTTTCATTGATACGTTTCGAATCATTGATATAAATTATGAGTCGAAATTTCATCCAAGTGGTTGTTTGGTTGACACAAGTTGCCGCATACCTGCCAAAGAATGCTCAAACAAAGGTCACCGTCAACCCTATTTGCATAATAATAAGTCAAAAATGACTTATGTAGGTCTCAACAAGGAAGTATAAACAAAGACGATTAGTTCCACCGAGAAGCTAGAGTATTTTAGGTGTTTGCACCATTTTCTCCCACTAACGAAAGTTTGTCAGAGAGAGAGTTTATTTCAACATGGATGGTTTTTTGAATGGTTTGGTTTTATTCAACACCCTATAATTGTTTGTATCATTTCTGAAAGAATTCTAATCATAAGACTGATATGTAGTCAGAAAATTTACGTCCTGGTAAAAAATCTAGTTTTGGTTGATGATCATTTCGGCTGCTTTTCTCGGGCTTAAAAACAGAGTTTATAAACAATACATTAGCCACGACTCCACAGCCCTGATTTAGCTTGCGTATCATTTAAAGTTAATTTTTGGCTAATCGGAATGGGATTCTATATCCTTGTTATGTGAAATTTGTCACCAATATCATATGCCATTGGAAGCGAGTGTTATATATAGCCAGTGGCCAGTGAAAATTAAATTGATTTATTATTCCCATTCAGTTTTTAATGCCATTCGATATTATCTGGGTATGAAATATTGTCTTGTGCATTCTTTAAGCGGTTTCTTCATCAATTGAATTCACTTATCATTTCTTAATTAAAATCCGTGAATGAATTGCAATTTATAAATTAGCAGATGCCTTATCCGCACAATATAATATATTCAATATAGTTTTACTTTAAGCAAACTTTTTTCAGTGCTATCTGAAAATTCTTATTCATCTTTGTATGTATGTTGTGGTTATTAAAGTTTATTTCTGCTTCCAATATATTCGATGATTATTAATTTATTTTTCATTTTTGCTGTATATTTTATCGCCTATATGCAATCAATACTTTACTTCCATGCATTTAACGCTGAATTCAATTCTTCACTTTTTATCAGTTTTTAAAATCCACTGCATGATCCGCCTCTCTGTCTTTTTAATCACATTGTTTGAATTGATTACGTTTGATGCATTCAGATGTTTAAACCTTACATTGTGAGAGAACTTTATTAAATAAACTAACAAATTAATGAATTTATCCATTTCTCAAATTCCATGTCAATTTGGAGGATTGCTTTGGTTTTCAACGAAAATCTGTTCTTTGATATCAAGTGGGAATTTATTGCTGTTGAACCTGGAAAAGACGATTGCACTTTCAAAAAATTCGTTATCCTGACCAAAATTAAATTCATATTTATGAAGAAGAGGAATTCAGAATCAAAAATTTTACAAACTATTTACTTTTGTGAAAGTAAAATAATTTTGATCTTTAAAAAATAAGCTTTCAAAATGAAAATAATATTTTCGCTCAGTCGTCTGGTTTATTCTCGGGGGCGTTCGAAACTTTACTGAAAACTACCAAATAAACTCGAAATTAGGGAAACAAATGAATGTTTATAACCAAGCTTGGAATTCTGCCCCAATGTGAAATGCGACTGTTACATCGTCGTAATCTTACTGCTGATGTGTTTAATATCAAGTAAGTCGATCCAGAAAACAAGCTGCCACACGAACACATTCAAGTACATACATAATACAGCAGGGATACGGCCTGTAATAAAATGTTCGATCATTCCCTGATCAAATATCGTGGAAGGGCTACTTATGAATATTGTCAATAAAATAAATATAATATATGCGGTATATGCAAGTAATCGCTGTTACTTTGAAAAACCTATGTGACTCCTATTTACATGGAGAAAGAAATTGACATACGTCCGTCTTTTGGTTTGTTTACGTCAGAATTTTAAAACTATTTCGTTTACGTCCGCTTCTTATTGGCCCATATCTGAGTAAAGTACTGGCCATCATTGAAATCATATACAATTATGATGGAGCGTTGTGCGCCAGTAAACAGCTATGAGATACCGTGCAACTGAAGCTTTTGAAAAATTTATGGCATAAAATTTTTTTTTCATTGGGCTACGCTAAAATACTTCATGACGCGAAGACGTGACAGTGATGATTACAAATCAAGTGTGAACTCAAGCGATAAATATCGACGAGAACGGTGAAGAAACCGAACTTTCATTGATACGTTTCGAATCATTGATATAAATTATGAGTCGAAATTTCATCCAAGTGGTTGTTTGGTTGACACAAGTTGCCGCATACCTGCCAAAGAATGCTCAAACAAAGGTCACCGTCAACCCTATTTGCATAATAATTAGTCAAAAATGACTTATGTAGGTCTCAACAAGGAAGTATAAACAAAGACGATTAGTTCCACCGAGAAGCTAGAATATTTTAGGTGTTTGCACCATTTTCTCCCACTAACGAAAGTTTGTCAGAGAGAGAGTTTATTTCAACAAACGTAACTGCTGGTCCGCTACGGCTTCATCCGCGATTGAGTTCAAGCCTTCAGAGCAAATAGATGGCTATCTAATTTCTAACAGAGGCGGACTGGTAATCGTAAGATCACTCATATTATTGAGCAGTTTAAACGGCTTTCGTCTTCGACGGATAAAAATATTTGTTATGAGTCAATAACCTCGACTAACCCATGAGCGTTGACGCACCATAAAAAAACACATACAACTGGTATGAAGCAAACAATATATTTTAAGGGAAAATAAATAAATTGCAATAAATATACAACTGACAAAAACCGTATGCAAATTTGGTAAACCAATAAATTATTTCCATACGCACGAAAAGGTATTTTCCCGTGTAGGATGAATTTTGAATGCATGAAAAAATTCTGCTATTTTGTTATTTTTATAATATATTGTTATTATAACTCATTATATAACTCGGTGTTGAAGGTTTTGTTTTCCAAAATAAAAAAAATTGACTGTAATTGGCTTAATTAAAAAATAATTAAATATTGGCTCTGGAATTTAATTTGGCCAAGTTGCAGGTGTTGTGTTCTTGTTGAGGGCCGCTTTGCTACTTCAAATTAAGACCGTGTCTTACTTATGGAGTGGAAGTGGTGACTCCTCTACGGCCCATGGGTCGGGGCCACGGCCCATTGGAATGGGCCTCGGCCCATCAATTTTTGTAAAGGGATAAAATAATAAAGACTAATAAATATGTAAATCCTACCCACTCCCCGAACTCATAATAGAACTAGGCCTATAATGCTGTAATGTGAAAAATCTGAACAAAATTTTGTCCTAACCCTAACCTGGTACACATACTTCAGGTGTATCCTTTTCTGTAGCTTGGTATTTGCTTTATTTTTATGTAAAGGCTTATTGTAAGAAAAAGGTTTGGTGGCATACTGGCATCCTGCAATTTTTTTTTGGTTCGAATATAAGTGAAAATTTTGGTAAGATAATTGAATTTTTCCTGATGGACCGCGGCCCATAGCTTGATGGGCCATGGCCCATGTGGCCCAATTAGATGAGCCGTGGCCCCGGCCCATGGGGCCGTAGAAGAGTCACCACCCCTGTAGTACTTATGGTCTCTTTAAAGTTTGTAATACTTGCTTTGTAGTCTACTGTACTGTATGACCCCTTTACCATGGAGTGCATTGTTTGCGCATTCTAGCATAGTCCAATCGCAATTCTGCAATTGTTCAGTTTGTACCGTTGAATAGGTACGGTACCGGTCTTACTACTTACTGAATACAGCGCGAAACACCGCGAAGAGCGCAAAACAGCGCGAAACAGCGCAAAACAGAGGGAAACAGCGCGAAACAGTGTGGAAACAGCGCAAAACAGCGCGAAAGAGCGCAAAACAGAGGGAAACAGTGTGAAGCAGAAAAAAATTTTGCAATGAGTTCGGGGCACCTTGTTTCGAGTTGGAGTACCACGGCAGCAAATTAAAAACACAAACCAACGTATGTAGCCAGTAATGCTGTAATGGCAGGTCTGCCCCTGCTGATCACACATTTTGGGTACCATAATTTAGAACATTTTCCATATGGATATGGTTGGCTTTAGGGTTAGGGTTAGGTAAAAAGGGACCTCCAGAAGTATGTGCACCAAGATGGCACACAACCTGAAAATAGTATGTGTGTGTGTGTGTGTGTGTGTAGCGGATTCAGGTTGTGCGACATATTGCTATAATGACCTATAATACGGTACATAACCTTGTAAATATGCCGGAAATAGCGCCATAAAACCATGGCGAGAGGCGCCGTGGTTCTTTCGTGGCAGGAGGTGGTAATGACTGCGTCTCCTGTTTTGCGCTGTTTCCCTCTGTTTTGCGCTGGTTTCCTTCTGTTTCGCGCTGTTTTCCTCTGTTTTGCGCTATTTTGCGCTGTTTCACGCTCTTTTGCGCTGTTTTGCGCTCTTTGCGGTGTTTCGCGCTGTATTCAGTAAGTAGTAAGACCCGGTACGGTACTGGTTCGGTACCTACCTGTATGGAACAGAACAACACAAAAAGTAAACAATCAAATACAGAAATTCCTGGAAGGCGAACATAACTTAAAATAAAGATAAAAAACGTACAAGTACGCGCCCGCCCACCAAAAAATAAAATAAGAATATTACAAGTATACAAAAGAATATGGGCACGATTCAATATCGGGAAATGCTTATAACTCAATTTAAATGATAAAAGACACATAATTCTGTAATTGCTGGAATCCGTGGATAATTTACATGGAGTAAAAAAGTGTTGCGCTTGAAATAAAACAGCAAAATTCAGGTAGATAAAATTAAATGTAATAGACTCCTAGCGATCTCCTCCATCTCTGATCGATGAAAACCTAATGATTCAAATGTTCCTATACGATTATGATAGCTGAGAAATCGCCAGGAATATATATAAATACAGCTGATCCTGAATGCTGTAAATTCTGGGTCTGGGATGTTTATTCGTCTCTTAAAGACTTATATAACAGTATAATGGTACCGGTACCAAATTTTTTAGTATAGACAATTTTGCACGCAGAAGAAGAATTTAGAAATTTAAATGAAATTGATATAGAATATAAATATAATATTGATATCAGTATAAGTATATTTTGATGTTTCTTACTACTTACTACTGTAAAAACAGAAGAACCACATATTTAATAAAATTGGAATTCGGAAAGTACAGCACTGAATGTTATTACTCTAGCATAATTGACGAATGATAGAATTTATATACTTATTTCGGGGAGAGGAACGCCGATTGCAAGCCACAGCTTCTCGTCCAGTCCATGTCGGGTACCGGTATGGAATTGATTAGTCAGTTTGTTTCAGATACGTGGGCTTAGTGGAGGAGAAAGTTGAACCAGAGTTATGTGAACCACCCTATTCCTATATTCTGACCGAAATATTTATTTGTAATTGCTTGTTCTAGTTTCACTGAATTTAACAAATCTCAAATTGCAGAAATAAAATATAGTCAATATTCCATACTACTGTTCTAAGCTATCAGCACTTATCCTTGTATAGAAAATATTTTCCTAAATTCGAACTGTTAATTCTACTTAAAATTGTTGGGGGAATTGTTACCGATTCACAGACAGATTGAGGTTTTGAATCTGGTTCAGTTGGATTCTAACTATTGAGGCATGACTGGTCAGAATATTCTCATTCTAATTTAAAGGTGATTGTGCTGCTGTTTCTCACCTCTTGGTTTTTCATGTTAGGAATTAGGATAAGGTCAAATCACGGTAAAGTTGACTAACATCAGAGGAATTATTACCAGTTTGAAGACTGATTTAAGTTTTGATTTCGGTCTAGTGTGATTCAACCCCAAAACTTGATGATAGTTATTGAGGCATGGCTGGCCAGAATATTCTAATCTTAATATATAATGGATTGTGCTGCTATTTCTACGATATTAACCTTTTGATTTTTCATGTTAGGTCAAATCTTAGTAAAGTTGTTTATAACTGAACAAATACAAAATCCTTTTAATCATATAGGAATCCATCTCAGCCTGTTCGTTAACCTATGGGTAGCACGCTTGGGTCACCTGAAAATCAGCTCGGGTCGCTTGTTTTTTTTCAATAAAAGCTTGGTAAAAATTGCCGGCTTGCCTCTTTCATTTTCTAGTAACTTCCATTTTCTAGTAGATATCATTGTTTAGTTTATATATAGTATTTAGGTGTTATTCATTAGTAGATGTCGTTTATTAGATGTTGTTCATTCATTCAGAAACACTGTACGTTCTGCTGAGAATGGGACAAGTTAATTTAGGCAGGTTTCATTTCTTGGTGTCATTGCGACTCATATTTATCCATTTCACTGTTGTTTATGAACTCTGTTATTATTACTTTTACAAGACATTGTGACTCGAATGTGAATTTCGAATGACCTTTGACTCGACTTGAAACGCAACTTCTTCTCGACACTGGGTTACATATTTGGGAATGGGAATCATTGAAGCATGACTGGTCAGAATAATCCCAATACTTATGTGTCAGAGTGATGTTGCCGCAACTTTCTAGTTTCCCATGTTGTCTTAGGTCAAATCGTAAGTTGAACAGTTCAGAGTTTTATGTTTGTCCTAAGTATGATACAAATTTAACCTGAAGACTGTTTTTTATTTTTCAGAATCTAATCTTTAAAATTTAATAGCCTAATGCTAGCTTTTGTGATATTTCGTATTCTCAATTTCATTGCTGCAAGTTTCTTTATTTTGTCAGCATTTGTACAATACAATGACCCAGATCCTGAGCTATGGATTCCAGTATATCTGGCTCCTGCTATCATTTATGGATTAATTGGTTTTAAGCCTTCACTATCTGAATCAAAATTCATAAAAGTTTTTGACTTTGGATATATTTTCTTTGGAACTATTTTATCTGCCTGTTTGTTCCATCAAAACTATCAGGATAATTTCATCCACTGGGTCCAAAGTTTTTGACTTTGGATATATTTTCTTTGGAACTATTTTATCTGCCTGTTTGTTCCATCAAAACTATCAGGATAATTTCATCCACTGGGTGGTGCATGATGAAGTGGGGAGGGAGTTTGGCGGACTTGTGATCGTTATATTTTGGATTATTTTTATGCACGAAACATCACATTTATCTGTGAAGAATTGGTTATTGTCGGTTTTTATTTGGATTTCGATTGCAATGTGGATTTATGTTTATAACAATCAGGAATATCGTCAACTTTGGCCTCAACATTGCCAGACCGCTCTTTATCCAGAAAGGACAGATAATAGTTATTCTCAGAGAGAGGAAAGCTTATAAGATAGCTGAACTATAACCACCGGGAGAGGGAGGGAAGCTGAGAAGACGTCTACTGATACTATATTTTATTATGAGAAAATTTTTTTGAAGCAAGGTCATGCACACAAAGTCAAAGCAAAAGGGGTGTTTTTTTGATATTTTACAGGCAGCCACTGGAGTGTCAAGAGCAGTTGACATGGTAAAGAATTATAGTGGTTAATTAGGTTTTAGTGAATCACGAATGACACAGGAGGAGCTCAGGTCAATATAACTAGGAAAACAGTTGATAAATTGGAGTGTACTAATACCGACGTCCGACAGGTTACCATAAATCCGCCACTACTTTAGAAAATATATTCAAATGTCTTATAAACCAGCGTGGTTCCAAAAGTCGGGTGTGAAAAAGTCAGTAAATTATAATGAAGCATTTGATTGAAAATTTTAATACTAAATTCTTAGGATAGAATAGGATTTACATATTTATTCCCGTATGAAAGTCAGTAATATGGCTCAATCATATGGACCAGAGCGTCTAGTCTGGTTAACAGTTCATGTCGGGTGTGGAATTAGTTAGCTAGTTATTCATTTTCAGATGCATGAACTTGATGGTGGATGAAGGCAAAACCGACCAGTGGTTAATGTTACGTGAACCACCCTATGGCCATGAGGAGTCCGGCAATCCTCTCGCACATAATTATCCCTCACAGAGAATTCGAACCTGCGCATTTGCGCAAGGTTATCAAAGGTGCGGTGGCGGGAATATTCCCAATATTAAGCCTGATGCGATACATTGTTCCGTTCTCTTTTAATTTAATTTTAGGACAAAAAGTAAGACTTTAGTTTGAGAGAAATTAGCTATAAATTTTAAACTGTATTTTGAACACCTATGACATATTCTACATGGCTATTTATAACTGTTTTATTTCTGTCATATTTAGCTTTGAATTACAGAGTCAATAGTTAGAAATATCAGTAAAATGCCTCTCGAAATTAAAGTGAAGACTAATGGACATGCAAATAAGATTTTACAAGACTTGAACAGGTGAGTGTGAGACAGAGATATCTAAAATGATAGGGTTAAAGCCTAACTCGGGCAAACTACGTGACGCGGTTTGAAACCGGCCTGTTTGGTAATTCAATCTGGCCCGCCTGATGCTGCCACAACCAAACAAACAAGTTTTGTTGTTTCAGCTAAAAAAAGCTCAAGGGTTCGTGGTTGTATTGTCATTCTTTGGGAGGAATTCTGCCATGTATTTCATGCCTGTAATTTTAATAATATTCTTCAGTTCTTTATTTTTACTGGAATATGTATTATGTACGATATGTAAATCGGGAGTGCAACATGGTCATGACACTAGCTTTAATCTTCTTGAAGCTCCCATCGCTATCTATTTCTTCAATGTCTCCCGTATTAGTAAGGATTCATTAAAGATTGAATTAGTAAAGTATTTTTAAATGTGTAGTGAGGGAGGAATAAGAGTTCCAAAATAGGGAAAGGGGGGGGGGGGGATTTTATGAAAAAGATTTGGAACCACTGGGTTAAAGCATTGGACATTACTGTATTGGCATTGCAGGTATAACAGTTTGGGTTCAAATCTCATTTGATATATCAAATTTTAATTTCGGGAATGATTTAAAACTGTTTATATGAAAATTTTCTTGATTTGACATCTGATGGTGAGACAAACACTTCATTTATATAATACCTGATTTTGCTTCTAAGACCATCAGTTATTATATTTACCACGTTTAATATTAAAAAACCAACGAACGAATGAGTAGATGCATTACTGTTGCCGGTCCTTTTACACTAAAATAATATGGTCATCGCGACTGGCACCATGTGCTTTTGCATGTGCTACTCCACAACAAGCCTCATGAGCCATGAACCTTATGGACAAGAACAAGAGTCCATTCTTGACAAACTCAGATATAAACTATTCTTTCCTACTTACCATATATCCTCGCATATAAGCCGATCCCCTAAAAACACCCTTAAAGCGGGGAATTTATAAAAATTCGCATAGAAGCCAACATTACAAATCGTAGAAAGCCATACGCACCTATCACAACCAATCAATTTGACTTTAATATTAAATATGGCTATTCGCTACCTTCAGAATATCGTTTTTAGTGAAAATTAATATCGCGCACACATCGTAGCGCCCTCCGTCCAGGTTTTGATTGAAAACATTTTTCGATTATGACTTATTTTAACAAGTAAACAAATAGCTCGTGGAGCCCCTAGGTTTCTCATTCAGAGCCATGGGCACTTTGAGAACCTATGTTCTAGTGAACATATTTATCGGGTATTACCTACCAAGACTTGCGGGCCAAATAAGTGTGACTTACATTTTATGAACAATGTTTGCAGTGTTACAAACGCAAAATTGGAAAACAAGAGGCCTTGTGCCAAAACTAAATTTATCCGCAATTTCGAACAATTCCTTGAACTATTTTTTTAGCTAAAACATCAAAATTTGGTTTCTGCTTGATTGCGGCAGCATCAGGCTGGCCAGATTGAATTACCCAATGGGCCGTAATTTTCCTATGCCAGCTCCAGCTAATCAGTCACGCTTATATAGGAGCAGCTATTATGTTCTTGCAAGGTTCATTCTGGTTTGGGATATGACTTATCATCTATAAGACATCCTGGGTTGGGTGGTGGGTGTGAGTTGTCACCCGAGACCCAGTGTTCACTTCAAGAAAATTATGAGTATGTGCGTTTCTCACAATCCAGAAACTAAAAAAGTCAAATCTTTCCTAACTGTTTTAATAACATTATAATATTGAAATCTTGCATGCTGCAAAGTTTCTGATTTTATTGTTTGGAGATAAAGTCAATTAAAATTACCATGCATCTCCGGTTTCTGATGTTCACTCTAAAAAATTATGAGTAGCCAAAAAACTAAAATTCTGTTTTCAGGTTTAATTTACCAAAAAAAAATTTGGTTTCTTAGGAATGCGTGCTGCGTCACAAGCCAAAAAACAAAGTGCAAACGTCTGGTTACTAGTTTAATTTAATGAAACTCGGGTTTCTGGTGCTCACTCTAAAAAATTCTGTTGTATAAAGGGACTGAAGCCTATTGGCAGGCGTATATTCACTTGGCTAACACAGACAATCCTCGAACTCGTAATAGAACTAAAATGAGGAAAATCGGAATAAAATTGGGGCCTAACTCTAACCTGGTACACAAACTTTTTGTTATAACTTATTTTAAACAGCGTAGGTACCGTAAAAGCAGCTAACTTCGGATGATTTCACTATATTTTAATCAATAACTCTGCCGTTTGTTGTCCGATTCGCGTCAAACTTGAAATATATTACATTGATGTAATTCTCTGCATCTACATATAATTTTCTCGATGATCGGATCATTTTTTCTGTCTTAATTGTCTCATTTTCTGTGATCTGTAACGACGCAAATAAATATCTAACTTCGGATGGGTGTATCCCCTCCCTGCGTCACCGCAACTAGAGCGAAAAGTGCGTGCGTGAGGACAAAACACGCTTTACGTCGTTGCGTAAATGCCAGATGTTCAATCCACGTCGCGAGCGACGATGATAATGTCGACCGTGGGATTTCCGGCGCGGCACTTTTAAGTTGATTTTATACTAAAATGTCTCGTTTTATTCTCTCTTATCGTAACATTAGATCCGAATATTCACCGGTCATAGTCAGGGATGGCCAAAACCGAATAGTTCACTATTTCGAATACATTCGAAATTATTTTTTCCGAATATGAAATTTCGAATACTTCGAAAATAAAATCCGTTAATTGAAGCTTATCTAAATGTATGTAGGAATTTCCATACAATAAGCAATGGAATAACTGCTATCTACAGGTTACAACCTAGCTATATTACCAGGCATTTCATATTTGCAGATTATTGCAGTATATATTTTATATACCATGAGTCATGTCACCAGAATTAAATTAATACGGCAATAGTGGTATCGATGATGGATTTGAATATTTGCGCAACACAAAATCATCCTAGTAAAACGCCCATACTTTCAAATATCAACCATTATCCAAATTATTTGCCAAAAAGCGGGATAAAGTATGAGTTATTTTTCCGACTTGTGACAATTTTTTCGCGAGTACAAAAATATGAATCAAAAATTATTTATATTCGGGAACTTTACCACACATTTGAGGTCCGAAGATCGCCGTTGTATGTTTGAGTAATAATACTTTTATTATTTTATAAATATGAAAATAGGAATCAAAAATTATTTATAATCGGGTAGTTTACCACACATTCCAAGTCCACAGATCGCCGTTGTATTTTGTGAATACGGAAATAGGAATCAAAAATTAATATTAATCGCGAGTTTGCCACACAATTTATGTCCACAGATTGCGGTGATATTGTGCCGAATATAATTAGTTTTTTATTCTTATTTTCGTACTCACGAATAATTGTCACACGTCAGAAAAAGAATTTATATTTTATCCCGCTCTTGGGAACTAATTTGGATGATGGTTGCCATTGGTTTGTATTTAAAAGTATGGACTTTTTACTAGGATGATTTTGTGCTGCGCAAAATATTCGAATCCATGACCGATACCACTATTTAAAATGCCTTACCGTGTTAATTTAATTCTATTATCATAACTCAAATGTTGGTAAATCGGGCAGTTTATCACACATTTTAAGATCACAGATCGCCGTTGCATTTTAGAATTATAATAGTTTAATTATATTGTAAATACGAATCCGAAATTATAATTGGGCAATTTACCACGTATTTCATGTCCACAAATGCCCGTGGTATTTGGTATTAATACTTCCATTATTTTATCAATATAAAATATGAATTCAATTTTTAATAAAATCGGTCAGTTTACCACACATTTTATGTCCACAGATTGTCGATACAACCACGAGTTACATTGAACAGAATTAAATTAATACGGCATGACATTTTAAATGCTGGTACCAGTCATGGATTGGATTATTTTGCGCAACAAAAAATCATCCTGGTAAAGGATCGATACTTTTAACTATCGTTATCAGAAATTATTTTCTAATAAACCGACTTGTTTTTCCAACTTGTGACAATTTATTGGATATCGTAACAATGACTGCTATAAATACCGTATTTTCCGGCTAATAAGTCCACATGGCAAATAGGACGATGTCTATTTTTAGCACTCCAAAAAGGGGTTTTTCCATTTGGCCTTCAATAAGACGGGTAGAAAAATTGTGTCCCTGTTGTTCAGTTATGCTGATATGCGCTAATAATTTTAAATGTTTAGAACCAGATCATGTTAGTTTGGTAGAATCATACTCACAGAATTAACTATTTTTAACAATTGAGCGGTAAATTTAATTAGTAAAGCGGCAATCATTTTGGACAACCTTTTAACCCGAATGTTGAAATAATTTTGGAATGTGAAGTAATACACTGTGAAGATTTTGGAAGTAATACACTGTACGTCCACGGGTTATTTCACAGCTGTGTTTTCTTGTCGTGTTCTGCTGAATCGGCAAAACGAAAGGGTCACAAATCACTTTATCTTGGTGGCCTAGAAAAGCGACTTATTAGCCGGGAAATACGGTAATTGTCAATTTTTCGACGTAATGGAAATGAATTTGTAAATTAGAAGCCTCGTAGACGAATGTCGGCAATGTCCACCCACGCAAACCTGCAAATGTGTCGCAACACTATGCGACGTACGGTCACACAGAATATAAACAATCAAAGTGCCAATTCTAATTCATCGTCATTACAATACGTGAGACAGCGTAAAAAGTCGTTTGAAGATTCCAGTAAAACGAAACACCACGTTTACGACGAAAAGTGGCTACTATTCGTAATTATTCGAAAATCAGCCGAAAAGGTATTCGAATACTTTGATATTCGAATACATTCGAATATTCGATTCGTTTTGGACAACCCTGGTCATAGTCGATTTAGTTATAGCCGATGATGTTTTGATAGCGTTTTTTACACTCCACAGTCACACCATGTATAGTCGCACAATATATATTATTGAGCATGCACATGACAGCACTCTTTATTAAATTGACCTATTTAAATGTCGGCCGTGCATAAATCACGACAAAACACCGATTTGGCAATTGGCAACTTTATTAAAATTACTTTCGTTAAATTCACAAAACGGAACTCACTTGCAGCAATGATTGTTGTTATTTATCGCTGGTTATATATTTTTATATTTACGCAATATTTCTCGACTGCTTACAATTTTTCTATTTTGAACCATGTTATCGTACCAAATGGAGAAATTTGAAATCGACAAATCGAATGGATATGCTTTTCATTAATTGCCATTTTTAATAAATTTAATTGAATTACATCTCCAGCATTTGACGCCATGAATTTACGATCCACAGAAAATGGTTGATGCGTATATTTTGCCGATATTGATCAATCGAACAAAATATCGTTGTTATTTTCAAATCTACGCCAACTCGTCGGCGCCCGAATGTCTGGCGTCAAACCTGTAACGGCGACGCAACGTGACGTCGTCCTCGAAGTGAGCGACGTTAGGGTGACGTCAAGTTCAACGTTTGCGTCAGATGCTATTATTGTGATAAAAAAAATTATTCAAATTTTAATTTTTTATCGGGTCTCATACGACATCTCGCGATCAGTCTAATTTTCTATATACATTGATAACGCCCTCTATCGAATGATGCTATTTTGACGAAGTTAGCATCAGTAGAAATCACGATTTGAGCCGCTCGAAAACGGAGTGTCAATTTTATGCTAAAACATGATTTTTTTATATCATAAAATAAATTAAACTGCGCAATTGAATATGATAACAGATTTAGATATATAATTCCTCGCTATAGAAACTGTCATAAGCACAATATGACGCAAATTAGTCGAGATAAGAACGATTAAAAATTTCATCCGAAGTTATAAACCATCCGAAGTTACCTGCTTTTACAGTACTCTATTATTTCCACTTCTCTCATACCTTTGCTTTATGATATCGGCGCAATCATAAATTCCTAGAAAATTACGGTCCGAAAATTTTACCACTATTATTAGCAGATGTTATAAGATTTGTGTACCCTGGCTGCTATTCCCACCACCCAATTCCTAACTGACTGAGCGCAAACAAAATCTGTCACTATTATCACTGGATGTCATATCCAGCCTGAATGTCATAAGATCTATTCAACCTGAATTTGCCACATTTGTGTAGCCTTTTTTTCTGCATGTCACAAAACCATTGTAAAAATATGACTGCTGACCGCAACAGTTTTGAATTTTTTGGTCAACCACCGAGGTATCACTGTTGTTGTATAGTCAGAATTGGCGACGGTGATATCACTTATCTCTATGATTATGTACACCAGTGTTAACTCTAAGCGAATTATGAGTGCGAAAGTGCTTCGCAGTCGAAAAAAAAAGTGCGAAAGTGCTTTTGCCGATTTTAACAAGTTAGGTGCGCTAGCCTTTCATATAACCCATTTAAAACGGCATAGAGCGAATTCATGTTTTTAATTAAAACAAGCGAATTCATCGGCAACGAAAGGACATCTGCTAACACCTGCGGCGGACAAAACTTTCATGCAATGTATCACGGTGTCAGTTGCTTACTCGCGTGAACAAGAGGCTTTCACATTTGTTACTCCTTCCATCTAACAGACAACGATTGATACACGCAGGCTGGAATCATATTAGTTACAGGGTGGATCATTTGTACAAATCCCGTGCAAAATAATCCCCCCCCCCCCTCCCCAAATTATAAATAGCAATCAACTAATTAGGGTTAGGTGCGCTGGAAATTCAACTTTTCGATTTATCCCTAAACCTAATCTGATAATTATTAATTTGTGATTTTGAACCACTTTGAAAGTCGCCACCCGCTGTTTTAAAAGATAGCTTAACCTACGTTCCCTCCGAAATATTAGGCAGGATACTCTCCTGTTTTAGAAGATAGGTTGACCTACTTTTCTTTCAAACTTTTTTCTCCGAAATATTACACAATGTCACTTTGAAAATCCTCCCGTTTCGTGAGCTAGCGTGACCTAGTTTCTCATTTACATTTATATTATACTATTTCAGACCTTATCCAAAGACAAGTAATTTTTAAATGTCGACATGCCTTGGTTTGCGTGCGAGTTAGTTTGATAGTTTAAATCGGGCAGAAAACATCATATATTGGCAAAATGTTCAGTAATGCCATGCACTTTCAGCATTCATAAATAGCACTCTTTGTAATGCTGCTGACCTAGTATCAAATATTCGCATCACAACGCCACTTGCGAGGTTTCCATATATTTCAATTACACTAATAGGAACGATGACACCAAATGTTTTCTTTTGCGAAGGTACACGAAATATAACGAGGGTGATTCTTGAAAAAAACATGAATATAAAAAATAAACGAATGATATGATAGTGGGTCCCAAATAATTTTGAGAGTGTCTCGAAATACCAATCCATTTGATAAATAATTTTTATTCGACCACATGAACGCTGATATCCTGAAAATTAATGTTGAAAGAGAAGTACGCATTCTCAGATATCGGATATCCAGTCGCGATATTCAATCGCTCATACGCACAAATCTCACATTAATAATAATTGCTACCCAAGTTTGTAAAGTTTAGAAACCAACAAACAGAAAATAACTTATCCTAAAGCACAATTAAAATTCAATCGGCAATAAATTGCGCCAAGACGATGCCATACAAAACAAAAAAGATTTGGTCGCGAGAGTTACGTTGGATGACTGCAAAACGACGTTGTTTTTTAAGCAGAATGTAAAACAATCAAATTAAAAAACGGGAGTTACGACGCCCTTAACACATCGTGTGTATTAAACTTCCCTGGTAAGTACTATTATTATTGTACTTATACACCTGTTGGAGTATTTCGGACAATTTCGAATTTAAAATAAATGAAAACCCGACATATAATAAGGACGCAAAAGTAAAATGAACATTTATTGAAAAAGTTATTATTTAAGAAAGACAACATGTTCGTACAATTCCGCCAAAACATCGATGTTCGCAAGTGAGATGATAAATAAACACTTCCCTGTATTCAATCAATTATCTTTAGCATATCGTTGTTCTGCCAACAAACAGCAGGGTGCAAAATATTTCCGTCCTGTGATATGCTCACAAATATTCTCGATATTAATATCATACCCTCGCGTATGTACTTTCTATTAGCTCTTTAGTGATCCCTTCCATCCTTGGCCAAGTCATGTTTCGAATATGTGAACATTTTATTCGACCATACATGGCCGGCGGGATGTTAAAATTGTAAACAAGAGAGAGGTAAAATCAATCGCGAATTTCGTTATAACGGCTCGTTTACGAATTGTTGCGCCTGTTATCGTCGAAAATGATTACATTTGTTGTATTTTGAGGCATTTAAGCAGTAATAATTAGGGCATGACATCATCAAAATCGTCAAGTGAGATCTTGAAATTGCAAATTCCGTAAATAAAATTGTGAATTACTCGGTAACGAATTCAGCTTTAATGACCGTCGGGGTATTGTTTTGTTGAAAATTAGTATTAATGTGAGGCCGCCAAAAACAAACAGTCCATACCGATGCGACTGCAATATATATGGCCGCACTTGGTGTGGCGCGTTTATTAATAGTGTAAAATAAATTAAACGAATATCAATTATAACCAAGCCTGTCAGCGTGTTTATTTTCTGTGGGCAAGAATCGTAAAATACCATCTTGAGACAAATTCACTTCTATTATAAAATCTTAATTTTCAGTTATTATCGTTATACAAATAACGTGTGGCAACTTTTTAATTTATCGTCGACCAAAAAACCACCCCACACTCGTCCAAACGTGTGTCGAGCTTGAACGATAGGAACTGATTCATCGACGACTTTAATTAGGGAAAATATTATTTTATTGGGAATGCAAAATAAATGTAACAAAACATTTTTTTGTGATATAACTTTGTATTTTCGGAAACGGGTTGCCGTGAAAGGTAAAATTTGATCTAATTAATCGCAAAAATGTTTTATTTAAATGTAACAAAACACATTTTGCGATATAACCTAGTATTTTCGGAAGCGAGTGTGGTGGAATGTAAAATATGATCTAAATTAATCGCAAAAATCTTTTATTTTGAATGTAACAAAACACATTTTGCGATATAACCTAGTATTTTCGGAAGCGAGTGTGGTGGAATGTAAAATTTGATCTAAATTAATCGCAAAAATGTTTTATTTTAAATGTAACAAAACACATTTTGCGATATAACCTAGTATTTTCGGAAGCGAGTGTGGTGGAATGTAAAATATGATCTAAATTAATCGCAAAAATCTTTTATTTTGAATGTAACAAAACACATTTTTTGCGATACAACTGTATTTTCGGATACCGGGTGTCATGAAGAGTAAAATATGATCTGAATTAACCGTAAATAATGTTTCATTCCAAATGTATCAAAACGCATTTTTTGCGATATAACTTTGTATTTTCGAAAACGGGGCGTCCTGAAAAGTATTAATCTAATGTTTTATCTATCGTCTAACTAACGTCTGGTACACATCATTTTCGGGGAGAACTCTAGCCCGCGAAACTTCATTTAATTTAAAATAGAGAATGTTTCACGCATTCCAAAACGGAAAATCACGAGTAAGTCGACAGGGATTCAACCCACCGGATTCAGTATTCTATATCCACCCCCGTGTCAGAACTTTCTGAAGAATGGAACAAAGAACCCGTTAAACCGCCGCGGAAGAGGGGGAGTATTTTTTGCACTAATAATTAGGGCGTGACATTATCAAAATCGTCAAGAAACTGGTGAATTTGCAAATTCCATAAATAAAATTGTGAATTGCTGGGTAACGTTTTAGCTATAATTATCGCGGGGGTATTGTTTTGTTGAAAACACGTTGAAACTTGAGGAAATTAGTTACAATTAGCACCTGACCTCTATTAGGCACTCCAGCACTCGAAAAAAAGCACTCGAGCCCAATCTTTTTAGCATTAAGTCGCATACGTAAAATATCCTGTAAAAGAAGTGCTGTTCATTAACGTCATCTCGTCTTATGACCACGCAGAAATGCCTTTATTGCCGAAATATTTCAATCACCATTTTAAATCAACATTCAGGATTGGCACAGTTTCAGATTTGCGAAGTTTATCACCATAGAATAAAATGAGAAAGTTAATTACCGTCTTAATAAATATCTGCATCACGGTATCGACAATAATATTACCATTCGCATAAAATTGGGGCCGTAAATTTACAAATCTTGATAGGTAATATTAAAGCCAACGCAAATGTTAATTTGAGTCCTCAATGTCTTCAACAGCTGTTGCCGATGTGAACAAACGGGTTAACATGAAATAAAAAACTTCGATGTCCGCCGACCCGCAAGAATTCATATTTGTAAAAAAGAGAGGGCGGGAATATAGATTAACAAAACCTGGATATCGCCGCCAAAACGATCGGTGACAAGAACAATTAGCGATTACAACGGAATTAACCAGTAAAAAGGCTTTGTTGCCGATTTTTTAATGTTTCAACCGACGTTCCAAAAATATTTGGTATTTGGTACTCGTTAAAAATATTTAATTTTGCCCACCCGTACTCGCATATCAATGAGAAATAGTTGTGTAAATATCGCAAAATTCCGGAAAATGCCACGTGCTTTCAACATTGTGATTACAATAAAATGGCACCTAATGGTATTTTGTGAATTTAGTGATTTTGCAAATCTGTGACATGCTGCTAAAAGTTTCGTCTGATTTGAAAATTGTGCACTTTAGTCACAATTCATCCAAAGTGACTATAACACTTTACTAACACTTTTATAGTCATTTTGAAATCATCGATATCATTGATAGTCACATGACCACTCTCGTTCAAAGAAACGCACTGCGTAGAATTCCAACATCTGGTTAGACGCGGGAGCGTTTTTGCGGAAGAAGCGGAATCCGCGTGCTTGTATAATAATCATATTATAAACAAGAATTTTGCGGTTAATGCAAAAGCTTTATCTCCTATGTCTGCATCTCATAGGTTAGAATTTCGGTGAATATCATTATGATATGCAGAATTGAGTTACAAAAGTACTAGTATGTTACTTATTTGTCAACTTAATACTCTAAAATATTTGTTGACTTTGAATTTTTATTCCATTCAGAATCGGAAAAAAGTGCTATTTCTCTTCAAAATCGAAAAAAGTGCTATTTCGCAGTCCTTAAAAAAGTTGCGAAAGTGCTTCGCAATTTTCGCAAAAAAGTGCGCTAATAGTGAACACTGATGTACACATACTTATCCCCTACTTATCAGAGCTGGGTCCATGTAGCCAAAGTGTTTTTTGTGGATGGAGGTGGGAAATGAAGCTGGAGCCTGAGCTACCAGAAAATTAGTGGCTCCAATTTTTAACCATCTAATTCTTTTTCCAGACTTATAAAACTTCATACAAATAAAATCTGTAGGCAGCCTATAATTTTTTCAATTTCGATTTTCTTGTATGAAATTGAAGTTTCAATTTTACCATCTAAAAGTCCCTATAACACAGATTTAACTCTCGCATAACTGTATCTGAATTAATGTGTCATGTAGTGCTCATACCAAAAAAACAGCAGACCAGCAGATGAGTAAACCAGCAGACCTTGAGTCACATTTGATATATTGTAGCTTCGGAATTAGAGATAGAACCTAAGTGATTTCAAACCAGCTTTCCAGCCCTGTATTAAAACCTAAAAATGCACACAAGGATTTCCTGTGTGGAATAGAAAACACATTTAGTGCAATGCTGATTTAAAATTTAATTTTGCAGAAGCAGAAAGGAAAACTCGAGATCATTGTGATTTCATGATCATAGCTGGCTCTGAAGAAATCCCAGTTCATAAGAATATTATATCTGTAGGATCTGATTATTTCAAAGCAATGCTGGCCCATAATGTAAGTTGTGTTTATTCGTGTTTATGTGTTATCTCAGCCATAAACTGTTTGAGTTAGCTAACTCTCTCACAGTTAGTACTGTTACCCTTGTTAATGTGGGTTTAATCATTGGTATTATCACACTTCAGAATGCTGAGACAGCGTCTGGTAAAGTGGAAATGAAAGAAGTTGATCCATTATCCCTGCAACAATGCATAGAATACATTTACACTGGTGAATTGTCTACTACTGATGAAAATGCTGAATCTTTGATGTATGTGGCTGAATTACTACAGTTGAAAGGTGATGATATAAAGTAGATCTTTCTTTCAGATTCGAACGGTTCACTCAACACCTCAAGATTCAAATCAACTAGACAATCTCCCACAAATGGATCTATTTGGTGTACATGGGCCTGAATTTCTATTGTTATTCTGGCTAGTTTTTTTACTGAACAGAAAATCTGTTGGTTTCTTTTCTTATTCAGCTTGTTAATTAATCTGCCATATCATTATTTCTTAACTTTAATTCCAAGTTCAACATGGTGCCCAAGGCAAACAGAATTTAGGAATCACCTTCACGAAAATGAGGAAAATTCAATTAATAATTGCACTTTGCTCAAGTATGATTGCACCCAAAAGTTTTGGTAATCTAAGATGCTTTGCGCAAAAGTTATGATTCAAATGACCCGAGTTCTGTTTTTTTGGCCACCTTGTAATTATTCCTCTACATTGCAAGGAAAGGTTCCGAAATAACTAAGAAAAGCCAAAAGCTCTGGGGGGCAAATCAAAATAGATGTTTGATTGTCATTGATAATGTTTAATATATATATAACTTCATGTATGTTTTTTTAAACAGATGTCTGTGAAAGCATCGTTGATTCACTCGAAGAAAATCTCGAATCGTCTTCGGAATCATTCTTTGTGACAAAAAGAATCGCAAACCTGTACAATTACAAAGAATTGATGGAAAAATGCGAGAAGTTCATGCTGGATAAATTTGAAGAAATTGCAGTTCTTGATGAGTTCAAGGAAATAGAGGAAAAGGGATTTGTTGGATTGATCAAATCACAAGAAAACAAGGTATTTGCAGTGTTTTGTTTCAATCCTTCATTTTGAAAAGACTTTACAAGTAGTCACTCATTTGGACAAGGTTTTAGATTCTCAAGGTTTTAGATTCTTTTCATGATACAAGCAGCCACTCAACCTTCTGACTTGGTGGAACGCACTGTTTTACTGTATAGCAAGGGGCCAACACGTTGATCGTCACGTAAGGAACTTCCTGGCTTGGTAGAACTCACTGCTTTACTGTATAGCAGGGGTGGCCATCACGTCGATCACCATGTCTCGAGTAGTCGATCGCGCCTGATGTTGTGTGAATTTAATGACATGCCCCTAAAAGTTACCTTTAACCAGTTTCATGCAGAGCCTGTTGTGTTTCTCATAACAGAAAGAATACGGTACTGCACATGTGCAAAATTCAGTACATTTTACACACGTGGTATTTGAGTCTGGGCAAGCCCAATAGAGCATAATATTACATAACAAATGCAAGTTTCGCAGCTGCCATACTTTAGAAATGAGCGTGGCAATTACTTATATTTGGCGTGGCATAAACATTTTTGCATATGCTATTCCTAACACTCACCTGGCTTCGTCATCCAAAGACTAATGTCACTAAGACCTCACAATCAAGTCAAACAGCTTGCCAGACTATGACCGCCTGAAATAGCATCTTCGCCAACGATCACGAACTCACTAACGGTAGCGATCTTTTTCATATCGGAAACGGTGTATCGAATATACGGCTATATTGAATATTGTCGATGTTCTGTATTCTTTCTAGGCATCAGAAAGTGTCAAGCTAAAGGCTTTGATATCTTGGATAAAATACGAGCAAAGAAATCGCAAAAAACTTCTGAAGAAATTGAACAACTACATTGATTTGCATAAAGTACCGGTGACTTATAGAAGATTCCTTGTTGAAAACGAGGTCGGGTATTTTTGAATTGATATTTTTGAACCTTTTATTTATGCATCTTGCAATCTTTCTTTTAAACTTTGACTTTGAATAGATTATTAAAAATTAGCTTACAAAAGACCAGGGCTCATACTTTGGCAAGTTTTAATAATGCAACTTATTCTTAAATTACCAAGAGTCTAAGTCCGAGTCAACTTTTTTTTTCTCGGAGTTGGATTTCCAGTCTTGAAAAAGTCTCTCCTTGTTCCAGAATTTTGTGACCTATTCTTGCTTTTTTTGATGATTGAGTGAATGTTTGAATTTTCTTAAAAAATAGTAAAATATTCCTAGATTTCAGATAAAAAAAAATTCTCATATCTTTTAATATTTATGGAATGACATAACACCTTTCGGTTGTTTCAGCCAATGGTAAAGTCATGTATTGAATGCTATCAAGCTCTTTGCATTTCTGTGATGGACAGCTTGAACGTAGGTGCTTCAGATGTTCCTTCTGCTGAGAATATAAGACAAGGAGGAAAAGAAGCAAGTAAGTTGAATTGGGATGTAGACAGTATAGAATAACATGTCATCTGAAACTTAGAAACTTACCCAACTGTGGATTGGTTCCAATTCGAACGATTTTATAGTTTGTTGTCTTTGCTTTTTATTTCTAATACAAAGTTTATATTTTACAGTTGCAGTGTTTGATCGTAATTCAAATAGCCTACAATGCTTTGACCCCCGGAATAATACTTGGACAAAAATGCAGGTTAGTATTTGACAACCGTCAACTCTTGTATCTCTGTCTAATCGTTTTATACATAGAAAATATCATTCATTATTACTCCAGATGATAAAATATAAATGCTCAAAGCTTGTGTTTTTATGCGATTGGATTGCAAGATATAGTTGTGGTATTTCCACATATTGTATTAATGCGTTACTTATTTTATTTCGACTGTTCTTGGCCATCTTATCAGCTTTGATTTTCCCTTTCTCGGGATAAATTTAAAGTCAGATACCTGACTTGTACGTATGTGATATAGGTTTTACATATTTATCCCAAGGAAGAGGAAAGCCGATAAGACGGCTTTATCATATGGCGAACCATGGCGTCTTGTCCGTTTACCGGTCCATGTCGGGCATGGGATTAGTAAGTGGAGGAAGCCGTAACCGACCAGCGGTAACGTGAACTACCCTACAGCGGCCATGAGTACAGCAATTCTCCTGTACATAACCATCCAGTCATGGAATTTTAACCAGCGACCCTACGCAGGGTAATAAGAGATGAGGTGGAGATCGTATTCCTAAACTCTTGGCATGAAGTGCCATCCGTGGACGAGGCCTTTTTAGGACAATTATTTGAGTGGTATTTGATTCTCTCATCCCACCACTCCCACGCTTCTATCTACATTTAAACAAACATTTCTTCAATGTAATCTTGTTTTCTAATATTTTCCAGAATCTACATGGATCCGAATTTCGCTTTTCTGCTGGGGCTCTTGGTGACTACATTTATGTTCTCATGATTGATCGATCTGTTCATCGGCTGAAATACTCAGATCGTGAAGCTACCTGGGAGAGAATGAAAGATATGATGCATAACCATGGAGCTTGTCCTCCTGTTGCTGTTTTGTCTGGTAAGAATTGCTTCAAAAATTCTTTTGCCCAACAATACCTTTGCCTCAAAACTAGTAGTTGAGTTTTTTAAATATTCTGTTGCTGTTTTATTAGGTGAGAAGTTACCTCAAGAATTCTTAGTACTGGTCTGTTTAAAAATTTAATGACACTTCCAGCCGTGACGCAAAGTGCGAATCATATAATCAAAATCGTCAGTTAGACCTGTGAAAATGTTGACGCGATTCAGACAGGAAATCAATAACATTAACTGCCTTATAATGAATTATTATTGGTTTAGCATGTATTATCAGTCATACATACAATCCCTGGCGTTGTGATGTTGCGATAAATATGATTTCGACCGCACCATACTTGGCAGAGGTATCGAGATTTTCTGTATGTGAAAAAAACATAAAATTAATGGTAATTTTCACGTGTAACTGTGCGTATTGGATTGTTTACGTCTTTCTACATGCATTTCCGTCGTAAAAAGAGACATTTTTTGCATTGGGGGAGGGCTGTGCAGTATGTGACATCATCAAAATTGTCAATTGAAGAATTGAATATGAAAATCCTGTAAATACAATTGTGAATTTCAGGGTAAACATTCTTGCTATAATTGTTGTTTTGTTATTGTTCTGTTGTAAAAAAACTTTAGGAAAACGTTGAAATAAAAATTAATTAATCAGGAATTAATTATTAACCCTCTACTGTACACAGAATATCTCAAGGATAAGGTTTTTAATTAAAAATTTTCGAAATTAAAAAAAAATATTATTATAGGAGTGTGTTTTAAAGATATATTGCTGAATAGAACTCAAGCAGACACTTTTAAAAAGCCATGAATGAAG
Source organism: Styela clava (assembly GCF_013122585.1). NCBI lineage: Eukaryota > Metazoa > Chordata > Ascidiacea > Stolidobranchia > Styelidae > Styela > Styela clava. The sequence continues at coordinate 18,317,512 of NW_024102837.1, forward strand.
CTTTAGGGCTTAATGGTTTGTGCAGTCAGAGGGTTTCAAAGCGTACAAATACAAATTATATTTTTATATTAACACCATTGAAGAATTATAACGAAATCTATCTGTGTAAGAAATAGTTGTTGTTACGTAGGATTATATTTTTGAGTTCAGGCGGGACAAGATATAAATGCCAAGACAAAAATTGCCAAAATATTCAGGATTGAGTTACTTTGCTAAAACACGCTTATTCGGAATTGAATAACCAATGGACTTGAGTTTATTATACAACACACTAACACTCCTATTTTAAGATTAGTAGTTTATTTGTGTTTGTATATATCCCATGAAACTTTTTCTTATTTTTTGTTAATGTTTTGTCTTCGATTGCTAATGTCTTATCTATTATTTTGACATGATTTCCATAAGTACCGTTTGCTTTGCCTTAAGACAAATAGTTCTTTAACTTTATCTCTATTATTTTCAAGTATCATTTGCTTTCTATCATTGGTCTGAAATATAAATTGTTTACAGGAAACCTCTACGTTGTTGGTTCTTCCGATGTTTACTCAAAATTAGTTGAAAAGTTCGAGCCATCAAACAACAAATGGGGAAAAGTAAAAGACAAAAATCCCAACAGTCGTAATTCAACAGCGCTGGGTGCTAGAGGTTAGAAGGTGTTGTCTTATAATAAAATGGATACTCCCGAAGTATGTGAACCAAGATGGTGGACACCGGAACGTAGTATGTGTACCAGGTTGGGTTAGGCCATAATTTCAAGTACAAATACTTGGATAGCCACCGCATCTCTGATTACATATCGTGGGATTGCAGGTTCGAATTCCATGCGGGGATGATCATGTGCGAGAGGATTGCTGGACTCCTCGCCGCCGTAGGGTGGTTCACGTAACCGCTGGTCGATTACGGCTTCCTCCACCATCAAGCCCATGCTTCCGAAAACAAATAAATGAAACTAATCCCATAACGGTACCCAACATGGACTGGTAACCAGACGAGAAGCCGTGGTTCGACATATGATTAAGCCGTCTTATTGGTTTTCCTCTCCTCCGGGATAAATATGTAAATCCTATCCTATGTCCTCGAATAATAGAACTAAAATAGGGAAAATTGGAATAAATTATGGCCTAACCGTGACCTGGTACACATACTAAGTTCCGGTGTCCGCCATCGTGGTTCACATACTTCGGGAGCGCCAATGAATGTCATATACATTGAACTGGCTCGAAACAGGCAGTCATACAACAGGGTAATAAATGGAATTGTCGCTGGACCATATAACCAACTTAAGAAATCTAACTGGACCAATAAATGCTCTGATTTACAGTAATAAAGGCATCGGACAAAATGGCGAAGTATTTAACGCATTAAAAAGAACATAAAAACATGTAATTTTACCCATGTGGGCGACTATTTAAACATGAACTGTCGGATTTCCTCTTTAAGCTTGATGGGGAAAAATGGGCAAAAAAGTGTTGACAAGGGCCACACTAGATAGCTTTGCGGGCACTGAATAGCTTTTCCTGTTGCAAACCGCTGGTCTAAACCAAACAGGAAAAATACCGTCTTTAACAGACGAGTAGGTTGTTTCGTATCAGTGGTTGCTTTCACGAAGTGTTTTTTTGAAGCAAACTTGCTATACACTTCGGTAACTAAAAAATGACTGCCAACAGATATCGGATTTATCAGTTTTTCCTAAGTTTTCACCGAATACCAGAATGCAGAAAATACTTGAAAGTAATAATCCCTGTTTAATTCCAGATTGTATATACAGCATTGGTGGCTATGCATTAGGTCATCACACCAACCAAGTAGAAAGATTTGACCCAAGAACATCAACTTGGTCATTTGTTGCATCCATGAATAAAACAAAGGGATTGGTCGCAGCTGTTGAAAATGAAGGAAATATATATGTTCTAGGTAGGTTGGTGCATGTTGCTGAAAATGTAGGAAACTCGAGAAAAAAAATTTAGTTTTACTTAAAATAGCAATTAACCAGAAAATTTCAATGACCGTGCTTCAGAGTATCAAATGCAATGCCATTATGTTTAAGCATCGTCATGAACTACTAATATTCCATTCATTTCCTTCTGCAAGATCGCAGAATTATATCGTTATGTGGCAAATCATGTTTCATGTGGCAATCCGATTGCCGTGCAACTTGTAAACTCATAAATATATTTGGTACTATTGCGCCCTTCTTACTAGAAATATTAACCAGTTAGTGTTTGGCATTAGGAGTGATATTCAGACATTCTGAACAGGTTTCAAAATCTTCAGTTCAGGGTAGTTCAATTTTCTGCGGGATATTTGTAACGTTGCAGTGGTTACCTGCTATCATGTTAGTTCACTTTTCCCTCTTTATTTATTTATTGCTTTGTCTTGTGTAGGTGAGATTGTCAAAAGATGGATAAACATTGTTTTGTATCGTTTTGGCAAAATTGCAAGCAGATTTTAACAAACTGTTTTTTCCATTCAGGTGGATGGGCAAACGCTCACTTGACAACTGTTGAACGATATGATATTTCAACAAACGTGTGGTCCATGGTAACTCCCATGTTAACGAAACGTAGCTGGTTCAGTGCTTTTGTGATTGATTCAAATATTTACGCAGTTGAAGGAAGGAACAGGTAGAGTTATTGAAATTTATTACAACTCAGTGAACACTCCTTTTTTCTGTATGGGAGATTTTGCTACAAAAAAATGTTCGTTTCGTATATCCATCACTGCAAGCGTATGGCCAATGGAACCAGAGTCTATATTTGTAATGTCGACAGAAATCTTTGTTTAGTAAAAATATTTATAACCTTGGCTAGATAAAAGAAGAAATATACTCATATTGCTGACTAGATATTTTGAATTAGAATCTCCCACCTACGGTAACCGGTCATTCGTACTTTTTTAAGATATGGTCGAGTTAATATGGAAATTGAAAATATTTATCAATAAGTAACCTATCAACTTCACAAACTATTTGTCTTGCATAACTGAAATAGTCTTCGTTGTATTATTCAGTTCCCCAGGAAGCATGGAGAAGTTTGATTTCAAGAAGAACCAATGGGAGATGATTGACTTGAAGAACAAGAATCTGGCGATACTCAATGCAGTGAAGATTAATTTGAAGTGATTTGATTGTATATAACAGAGAAAAGATCCTTGTGTTGTTATTGAAGGACATACTAGTAGATTATGTTTGCATTATTTTTTATGAAATTGTATAAGATACTTGACATTACATTTCATAGGTGCCTGTGTTACCACTGAGTGAATTTTGTATACTTCTATAATGAGCCCCTGCATTACTTACTATAATTAATTCATATAGTTGTCTTAAATATAATTCACACATGGCATTGGGATATGCTTAGTACTGATGCAGAAGAAATTTATTTTGAATGGTTTGGTTTTATTCAACACCCTATAATTGTTTGTATCATTTCTGAACGAATTCTTATCATAACACTTATATGTAGGCAGAAAATTTACGCCCTGGTAAAAAATCTAGTTTGGTTGATGAACATTTCGGCTGCTTTTCCTCAACGGCTAAAAAAACAGAGTTTATAAACCTTACATTAGCCACGACTCCACAGCCCTGATTTAGCTTGCTTATCATTTAAAGTTAATTTTTGGCAAATCGGAGTGGGATTCTATATCCTTGTTATGTAAAATTTGTCACCAATATCATAGGTCGTTGGAAGAGAGTGTTGGAAGAGATTGATTTATTATTCCTATTCAGTTTTCAATGCCATTCGATATTATCTGGGTATGATATATTGCCTTGTGCATTCTTCAAGCGGTTTATTCTTCAATTGAATTCACTTATCATTTCTTAATCAAAATCCGTAAATGAATTGCAATTTATAAATTAGCAGATGCCTTTTCCGCACAATATAATATATTCAATATAGTTTTACTTCAAACAAACCTTTTCCAGTGCTTTTTGGTTATTAAAGTTTATTTCTGCTTCCAATATATTGGATGATGATTATTTTTTTTTTTCATCTTTGCTGTATATTTTATCGCTTATATGCAATCAATACTTTACTACCATGCATCTAACGCTGAATTCAATTCTTCACTTTTTATCAGTTTTGAAAATCCACTGCATGATCCTCCGCTCTGTCTTTTTAATCACATAGTTCGAATTGATTACGTTTGATGCATTCCAAATGTTTGAACTTTACATTGTGACAAACCTTTATTAAATAAACTAACGAATTAATTAATTTGTCCATTTCTTAAATTCCACGTCAATTTGGAGGATTGCTTTGGTTTGCAGCGAAAATTTGTTTCTTTAGTTTCAAGTGGGAATTTATTGCTGTTGAACCTGGAAAAGACGATTGCACTTTAAAATGTACGTTATTGTGACATAAAGTAAAAACATATTCATGGAGAAGGGGAATTCTAGATCAAAAATTTTACTAATTACATTTCTGAAATTTAAATAAATTTGTGAAATTTTTCAATTTTAAATTATATTTCTCCCATTTCATGAGATATGTACATGTGGTAGGATTCGTGCCTCGATTTGTAGTCCGATGATTGCATGATCTTTACAAGCTCGCAAATTAAAATAAAATTGTAGCCTAGTTTTTCGAAACTTCACTGAAACTACCAAATAAACTCGATTTTAGAAAAACAAGCAATTGTTTATAACCAAGCTCGAAAATCTGTCCCGATGTGAAATGCGACTGTTCAATTTCAACTATTACATCGCTGTAATCTTATTGATTATAGCTAATAAATTCAATAAAAAGGAAGTCGATCTAGAAAACAAGCTGCCACAATAACATATTCAATTACATACATAATATAGCAGGAATACGGCCTGTAATTAAATGTTCGATCATTTCCTAATCAAATATCGTGAAATGGCTTCTTATGAGAGTTGCCAATGAAATGAATATAATATATATGCGATATATACAAGTAATCGCTGTTAATTTGGAAAACCATGCGACTCCTATTTACATGGAGAAAGAAGTTCACATACGTCCGCCTTTCGGTTTGTTTACGTCTAAATTTTAAAACTAATTTCGTTTACGCCCGCTTTTATTGGCCCATGTGTAACGTAATGCGTATACGTTAGTTCTGTCGTATGACGCTCTTACGTTGTGCGTTTGTACATCGTCTCGTATTTTTATTTGCTAGTTTATTCATTATATTCATTCCGTATGTATTGCTTCACTTGCACTGCACATATATCTGAGTATATCTTATTAAATCTTACTATCTGAGTATCTGAACACTTCTAATACACAATTGCACCGTTGTAGCGGTGTTGATATTTCTGACTGATTTATGTGTATATTGGGACAACAGAATAGTATTTCGCCTGTATTCCAAAGACAGTTCAATAGTCGTTAGCGAGGAAGACGGTCTTTTTCTACACTGTCGGTCGCCGTCGCCTTTAACCCCCGCGCTACGTTACAAGTTGGTGGCAACTGTTAAAGTACGTGGATGACGACAATTGAAGAATATTTTGGAGTCTGCATAATACATGACGGCAAGTGTTTTGTAGAAATTTTGAACGATTCTACTCAACCTTCAATTCAAAATGTATATTGAATGGTTTGATGGTATTCAACGCCCTTATATTTGTTTTGTATCGTTTTTATGATAATTCCGATTGAGAACACGGTTGTGTAGTCCGAGAAAATTCACGCTTATTTTAAAAACTGGCCAGGGTTGAACATTCCGGCTGCTTTTCTCAAGGACTGGAAAACAAAGTATATATTATCCTGCTTAGATTTGGCCCCAACTCCACAGTCTTGATTTAGCTTGCCTACATTTGAAAGTTAATTTTCGGCATATAAGAGAATGCGGGATTTGATATATTTCTTATATCAAATTTGTCAGCAATACCATAGGTCATTGGAAGTGAGTGTTATATATATAGCCATTGGCCAGTAAAATTTAGGTTGATTCATTATTCCCATTCGGTTTTTATGCCATTGGATATTAGCTGGGTATGAAATATTGTCTTGTGCATTCTTCAAGCGGTTTGGTCTTCAATTGAATTTACTTATCATTTCCTGATTAAAATCTGTGAATGAGTTGCAATTTATAAATTAGCAGATGCCTTTTAATGCATAATATAATATATTCATTATAGCTTTTCTTCAAACAAACTTTTTTCAGTGCTATCTGCAAAATCCTTTTATATGAAGTCGAAGAAATAAAGTTTATTTCAGCTTCCAATATAGATCTGATGATGATAAATTTATTTTCATATTTGCTGTATATTTTATCGCATATATGCAATCAATACTTTACTACCATGCATCTAACGCTGAATTCAATTATTCACTGATAAATCCGCTGCATGATTTACTGCTCTGTCTTTTTAATCACGTAGTTTGAATTGGTTACGTTTGATGCATTCCAAATGTTTGAACCTTACATTGTGAGAAAACGTTATTAAATAAACTAACGAATTAATTAATTTTTCCATTTCTCAAATTTCATGTCAATTTGGAGGATTGCTTTGGTTTACAGCGAAACTTTATTGTTGTTGGAACTGGAAAAGACGATTGCACTTTAAAATGTACGTTATTGTGACAAAAAGTAAAAACATATTCATGAAGAAGCGGAATTCTAGATCAAAAATTTTACAAACTATTTACTTTTCTCTGAAATTAAAATAACTTACTAATATTTTTCCATTTTTTTAATCCTATTTCTCCCATTTCATGAGATCTTAGCTGATTTTAGCTTCGTCGTCTGTTTTATTCTCGGGGACGTTTTTCGAAACTTTACTGAAAACTACCAAATAAACTCGAAATTAGGAAAACAAGTAAATGGGGGCTCCCGAAGTATGCGAACCAAGATGGCGGACATCGGAATGTAATATGAGTACTAGGTTAGGCCATAATTTTAGGTCTTAATACTACGGGAGGCTCTTGGCTAGTCTTCGAACTGATAATAGGACTAAAATGAGGAGAACTGGAAAAAAATTATCGCCTAACCCTAACGTGTTACCCATGTTACATTCCGATGTCCGCCATCTTGGTTTGCATACTTCGCGAGCACCAGTAAATGTTTATACCTTGCATGAAAATCTGTCCCAATGTGAAATGCCACTGGTCAATTTCAACTATTCAATCGCCGGAATCTTATTGCTTCTTTATTCGAGCTGATGAATTCAATAACAAGCAAGTCGCTCCAGAAAACAAGCTGCCACAATAACATATCCAAGTACATACATAATATAGCTGGAATATGGCATATTAAATAAAATGTTCGATCATTTCCTAATCAAATATCGTGGTTATTGTCGAATATTGTCAATGAAATAAACATAATATATGCGATATATTCAAGTAATCGCTGTTAATTTGAAAAACCATGTGACTCCTATTTACATGGAGAAAGAAGTTCACATACGTCCGTCTTTTGGTTTGTTCACGTCAGAATTTTAAAACTATTTCGTTTACGTCCGCTTCTTATTGGCTCCTATCTGAGTACTGGCCATCATTGAAATCATATACAATTATGATGGAGCGTTATGCGTCAGTAAACAGCTATGAGATACGGTGCAACTAAAGCTTTTGAAAAATTTATGGCATAAAACTTTTTTTTCATTGGGCTACGCTAAAATACTTCATGATGCAAAGACGTAACAGTGATATTTTACAAATCAAGTGTGAACTCAAGGGACAAATATCGACGAGAACGGTGAAGAGACCGAACTTTCATTGATACGTTCCGAGTCGAAATTTTATCAAAGTATTGTTTGGTTGCCGCATACCTGCCAATAATGCACAAACAAAGGTCACCGTCGACCCTATTTGCATTAAAATTTGTCAAAAATGATTTGTTCAGGCCACAACAAGGAAGGATAAACAAAGATGATTACGGTAGTTCGACCGAGAAGAGAAAATATTTCAGGTGATCGCACGCTTTTCTTCCACTACTGCACTAGGATAGGTTGGGATTAACATATTTATTCTGGGGGAGCGGAAAGCCGATAATAGGGCTTAACCATATGGCGAACCACGCCCTCTCGTACGGTAACCATTCCATGTCGGGTATGGGATTAGTTAGTTATTTGTTTTCGGAAGTATGGACTTGGTGGTGGAGAAATCCGCAACCGACAAGCGGTTACGTTAATCGCCCAACGACGGCGATTTTCATAAGTTGGTTTACAGACCCTAGGGTTTATGATATGACACATTATTTAGATAACTTCAGCTTGTGACATAGAATACATGCGAAAAACTCGATGGGTCACTCAGGGTTTATAATAATGTGACCGGGACGAAATTACTTTCAACCACCAAAGCTTCGCTAAAAAGACCGCAAGTTTGTCACATAACCGCTTGTCGGCTAAGGCTTCCTCCACGATCGAGTCTATGCATTTAGAACAAACAGATGGCTATCAAATTTCATAACAGTAATCGTAAGACTGGTAATCGTAATATCACTAATATTATTGAGCCGTTTTAATTAAACGGCTTTCGTCTTCCACGGAAAAAAATGTTTGTTACCGTATGGCTATTATGAGCCAATAACCTCGACTAACCCATGAGCTTTGTCGCACTATAATAAAACTCATACAACTGGTACGAAGCAAACAATATTATATTTTAAGGGAGAATGATTAAATTGCAATAAATATACAGCTGGCAAAAAGCGTATAAAAAATTGTCAAACCAATAGCTTATGAAATTATTTCCATACGCACGAACAATTATTTTCCCGTGTAGGATGAATTTTGAATGCATGAAAAAGTTCTGCTATTTCGTTATTATTATTAATCTATTGTTATTATGACTAATCAGGTATATTAGCACTGAAATTCTCTTTGGCCAATAAAAAAATAATAATCACTCAGTGTCGCAGGTGTTGTCGCAGGCCGCTTTGTTACTTCAAATTGAGACTGCGTCTTACTTACAGACCTATGGTCTCTTTGAATTTTTTAATACTCGCTTTGTACTCATACCGGTGTCCGGTACCGGTTACCGGCGGTATGACCCTTTTACCGTCGTGGTGCATTGTTTGCATTTTAGCATAGTCCAATGGCAATTGTTCAGTTTGTAAAATTGTATAGGTACCGTACCGGTACGTAACCTGTATGTTGTATGTATGTTTCAATTAATCATTTTATTTGGGCTCACTGACCTAAAACGGAACAACACAAAAAGTACCGAAAACAGACAACAAATACAGAAATACCTGGAAGGCGAGCATAATGTAAATCAAAAAACGTACAAATACGCTCCCACCCACCAAAAAATAAAATAATACTAGTATAAAAAATATGACAAGATTCAAAATCGGGCAATGCTTATAACTCAATTTAAAATGATAAAGGACACATAATTCTGTATTTGCTGGAATCCGTGGATAATTTACATGGAGTAAAAAAGTGCCGCGCTTGGAGTAAAACAGCAAAATTCAGTTAAATAAAATTAAATGTAATAGAATCCTAATGATTCAAATGTTCGTATACATTTATGATAGCTGAGAAATTGCCAGTATTAACCTCGCAGTAAATATATATAAAGCTGATCCTGAATGCTGTAAATTCTGGGTCTGGCAGTCTGGGATGTTAATTAGTCTCGTAAAGACTTATATCTGTATATAACATAACAGTATAACAGTATAATGGTACCGATACCAAATTTTTTAATATAGACAATTTTGCATGCAGAAGAAGAATTTAGAAATTTAAATGAAATTGATATAGACTATAAATATAATATTGGTATTAGTATAAGTATATTTTGATATTCCTAACTACTTACTACCGTAAAAACAGAAAAACCACATATTTGTTTGAATTGAAATTTGGAAAGTACGGTAGGCCTACTGAATGTTATTACTTCAGCATGATTGACAAAGGATAGAATTTACATATTTATTTCGGAGTAGAGGAGAGCCGATTGCAAGCCACAGCTTCTCGTCCAGTTACCAGTTCATGTCGGTTACCGATATGGAATTGACTAGTCAGTTTGTTTCAGATGCGTGGACTCAGTGGAGGAGAAAGTGAAGCAGCAGTTATTTAGGATAGGATTTACATATTTATCCCGGGAGGGGGGGGGGGAGAGGAAAGCCGATAAGACGGCTTATCCATATGGCGAACCACGGCCTCTCGTCCGGTTACCATTCCAAGTCGGGTATGGGATTAGTTTTACTGTATTGTTTGTTTTCGGAAGCTTGGACTTGGTGGTGGAGGAAGCCGTAACCGACCAGCGGTTACGTGAACCACCCAACGACGGCGAGGAGTCCAGCAATCCTCTCGCACATAACCATCCCTGCATAGGATTCGAACCTGCGAACCCACGCAGAGTAATTAGAGGTGCGGTGGCGAGCGTATTCCTAATGCTTAGCCCGTTGAGCCACACCGCCGCGCCGATGAATTTGAACCACCCTATTCCTGAAATAAATAGGTATTCTGACTGAATTATATATTTGCAATTGCTTGTTCTAGTTTCACTGAATTTAACAAATTTCAAATTACAGAATTAAAATATATTCAATATTTCATACTACTGTTCTGAGCTATCAGCTTTTATCCTGGGTCTTACTACTTACTGAATACAGCGCGAAACACCGCAAAGAGCGCAAAACAGCGCAAAAGAGCGCGAAAGAGCGCAAAACAGCGCAAAATAGCGCGAAACAGCGCAAAACAGTGGGGAAACAGCGCAAAAGAGCGCGAAGGAGCGCAAAACAGCGCAAATAGCGCGAAACAGCGCAAAACAGTGGGGAAACAGCGCAAACAGCGCAAAACAGAGGGAAACCGCGAACAGCCAAAAAAAAACAGCGCGTATATTACCGGTACTGGCTTTAATACGGTATATAATACGGTCCACAATAGATGGTTCTTCTGCTATTATCAATTACGTATTGAATACTTGAAAAGGAGAGTTATTACTTATCGATCTTAAGAGGTATATTGATAGGTATTTGTCTGTATGTCTGTTAGATGAACGCGATATCTCACGAAAGCGAGGTTCAATCTGCTCCAAACTTTGCATGTGCATGCATCATAGCTTGGAGCAGAAGCCTATTGATTTTGGATAATTATCTATCGTATAATTAGCGAGTTATTAATTAATTAGTGATGGGACACACGGTGTCGCTATGGAATAAGACCACTGTTTTGGGAGATCCCCTAACCTTCGATCGATAAGTCTTCCGTTTCCAACCGAATTCTAGTTTTCATATTAATTAAATCAGTAAATCATAGAATGCTGTTACCAATATTCACTATTCCTGAAGAGATTGCGGTTATTGAAAATGCAGGTTTTTACTCAATCAAAAGACTTCCATACAAAATATATATGATCAAAACTAATAAAGTTATTCTTAGGCTATTGTCGTTTGTGATAAATATCCGCAAAACTTCCATATGGTATTTACACTATGTTTTTGTATATAATATGTTAATCATCAACTGTGTTTCCCCGAAAATAAGACTAGTCAATAACGCGAATTATTTTTGTCCTATACGATAACAAGAAATCTCTCCTACACGTTTTTTAAATGATTGATAATTTATGCTTTGCAGTTATTTTGAATAAAAAACGTATTATTTATTGGATAACAGTTTTCACATTTTGTATATATATTTGACAATCTCGTAATTCTGTACTTTGAAATTTTGTTTTGGATAAATAAAAATATAAGACATCCCCTGAAAATAAGCCTTAGTGTTATTTTTCGAAAGAAAATTGAAATAAGACCCAGTTTTATTTTCGGGGAAACACGGTACCCTTGGTGTCAAGTTTGCTAAATTTTCAAAATTTGAATTCCCGAAAAGTAAACGGAAATCTCAACCATCATCTGGCAACATTCATGTAGGCTATTTACAATTTTCGATGGATCATGATTAGGGTTGGGACCCCGGGAAATCCCGATACCGAAATCCAGGGATTTAGACTGTTTTCGTCAATCCCGATCCCGCGATTATTTCTTGAAAATCCCGGATTTTAAGGCTTTGTTATCCACATATACATATTCCCACAAACGGCAGATTATACTATTTTATTTAATACTTATTGTAAAAAAAAGCCATCCACGCTTACAGTTTGAGTGGAAGTGGAATTATTGTGCGAAGTTGTTATCAAATTATACCGTGGAATTATTATTTGACTAGTAGAATTGCCATTATTGCTGACTTATTTAATCATAATTTGAACTCAAAATAGCATTCAGGATTCACGCAATGACTTTGCAGGGGGATTTATTCACTATTCAATACAAAAAAAAAACAGCCAAACTTTTGAAAAGTAAAATCAAGAAAGTCAACTATCGTCTTTATAAATATCCGCCTTCCGGTGTCAGAAATGATAATATTTTTAGCTTAAAATTAGTACAGTTGATTCACAAACGGCGACAAGAAAGATCGAAGCCGATGCAACAGTTAAAAATCGGAATAAAATCCCGAATTCAACCCGATATTCGATAATTATTCGATTCGATGAAAATATACTATTTTTCCTACAATTGCGATCTGTAATCACGCTAGTAATCCGCGAAACTTGTTTTTCCCGAACACTGATGCAATGAAACTTAGCAAAACCTTCATAAATTTAATAAATTGCACTACTTTACCAAAGCGCGGTGGAATTGACGATTATTCCATATTTCGAACACAAAAACGGTCATCTCTTTCGGGTAGTTTCTGCGGTCTGAAAGGTTTCGACATAGTAAATGCCATGATCTTTGCCGTCAAATTATGCTCGGGCCTTGTACGAAATTCCTACCGTGAAAAGATACGTCCAGCTGTGAAAATTGTTTATAACAACTTTAAACCTATTTAGTGTTTTTAGCCATAATAATTAATTGTTGCAATGAAATACAGTTTGTTTGCCACTTTCATTTCTCTCGCAGGTGCTGACAATAACACTATTGAATGATTCTGACAATGGGGAAAATATATTAAATTGTAACAAAAATGAATTGTGAGAATACATGTGATAATAATAAGGGCGTAACTTGGAACAGGGAAGGGCGAGCAAAACCGAAGCGCGTGATCGGCGGTGCGCGTGAAGACCACGTATTACCCGTGCGGCCGTGCAACTTTTACAATAATGTGACTTATGTGAGGTGCTCCGAATACGCTCTCGTTTACGTTGATGTAAGAAAACAGTTCTAATGTAGGTAACTATTAACCATTTGTTGCGATGGGTAGAGAATGTTCGTGTTTTGTGATAGGTGTGCCGCGAATATTTGAAGAGCTAAACAGTGTGCCGCGATATAAAAAAAAGGTTGGGAACCAATGCCCTAGGGCCTAGATGCTCTAATATTTCTACGTCGATATTACATGAAAGAAATGCGTAATTTTATTGTCATGCAAGATGTTTCAATCTTTCACTAATCCCGAAAAATCCGGGATTATACGGCTCAATCCCACGATATTTCCGATACCGGGATTTTGAAAACTGGTCCCGAAATCCCAACCCTAATCTTGATCTCGTCGGAGTAGTTCAGTAGCCTACAAGGTCCATGTATGTATTGCGAAGTAGCATGTGAAGTAAATTGTGCTCAGAGTACAATGTTAAAGCAAGAATAGCAATTGCTTCAGTTGAAATATGTATGTCTGATGAAGTTTGACTTTGGTCAGACAAAAAAAATATGATTGAGTATTTGGTGGAAACAGTGACAGAAGTTCACATGTAGAATCAGACAAATGATATATAGCTTCATTGTGGATAAACATTTTTGATGGTATTGGTAATCATCGGTGGCGTTTTTCAGGAAGAACGTTTGAAACCGATAACGTATCAAAGGTAACTGCAACTCTTTTCCGTTTGTAACTGCACGCGAACTTTTTGCCATCCACATATCTAAAACAGCGTTGAATTTTATCCGTAGCGGGCGATAAAACAATTTTTTTTGATGCTTGAATCCGGAGTCACTAATAAAATATGGTTCACCTCACTGTTTTAATTATCCTTTACGTCCCCATGCGTTTTTGTCACAGTACACATTATTTCGCTGGGGAAAAAAATACCGATAGATAGCCCATGGCACAAGAGATACATATTTAGACAGATATTTATATGGTTCACCTCACTTGGCGCTTGTTTTTTAGAGATAAAATTATGGCGAACCTTCTGGTGTAGGCTAACTAACAATATATTTCAATTTGAACAGATTCCATTACCATAAATATCGGAAATGCCAAAATATAAAAACAAAGTTACGAAGTGGCCATGTGGTGTTTGCGGCTTGTCTTCTGAAAGTGATTTTTCAATTCTTTGTGAAATTTGCGTCCGCTGGTATCACACAAAATGTGAGAGTATATCAGAAAAATCTGCTGCCAAATTAGAACAATTGGAAAATGCTCCATATATTTGTAAACAATGTCGAAGCGAGAGTGGAGGAGAGATTTATGACTATGGAACAGCAGTAATGAGGCTTGCCCAAGTATGTTGATAATGCATTATATTATGTTTTATTATCATTAAAAGTTTTTTTTTTTTATCTTATAAGAAATATATTAAAAACTAGATTAATTTAATTTGCAAAAAGATTAATAAGCATTTTGTGGAATGTACTATTCGAGAGGAGCACTTTTTAAGGCAAAATTTTAACATTGAAAACAAACCATCCACTTACTGTCAAACCACCCATTGGTATTCGAAAAAAATTATGGATGAAAATGGTATAGAAAAAAACAAACGGCCATTGGTGACTACAGGAAATGGGAGCTGCTTATTTAACGCAGTATCAATTGTTTTGACGGGCACGGAAGCCCGAGCCATTGAACTGAGACTTAGAACATGTGTGGAGATGGTAAAAAACAAAAAGTTTTATACCACTCATCCACTCTCTGACGTATTTAATCTTGTGTCTCCTGACTATGACAAAGCATGCAAAGATTGTGCAACTGTGGGGTGTTATTCGTCGGCCTGGACTGTAATGGCTTTAGCGAATGTTGTTTGTAGAAGGATTGAGATGATATATCCTCCCGTAAATGGAACAAGAGATTTGTATTCAGTTCTTTTGACCAAATCTATAAAAACCACTAGTTTCAAATTCCGATGATTACATATAGGCTTGCACGTAATTTACGGATTTACGGAATTACGGAATTATTTCGAGTTACGGAAGCGAAGTTCCGAATTACGTAAATTCGTAATTATTGGTGGAGCGCTTTCGCGATTGAAACGATCTCTCTTTAGAGCAGTCAATTCCGTCGATTGTAAAAAATTAAAGTTTAATAAGTAGAAGAAGTTAGAGTTCCGGTATTCGCAGCCGTTTTTCTCTCTCTTGTACGCAGATGGAGAAGGCATAACGCGACAACGCGTTGCCATTTACTAACCTATTATCAACTTATCTAGCATGGCAAATGTTCATATTAAGCGTAGATATGGGATAGAATTGTGTTGAGACCGATGGACGCCAACACACCTGGTTTCAACTTCTTCGGGTGAAATGACTAAAGAATGTAAGAGATCAACTTACCAAACATGGTCTATTTGTAAATGCCGTGATAATTAACGTCGCGCTTATCAAACAGCAATATGACGACGGAAGAGAAATTGCGTAATGAACCAACGCAACTAAGTCTTTTCGGCATCGGTAAAGCGATTCAGACGGCAGAGAAACAACAAAAAGACGGGATTTCCCATGTTTATTCTGCGCGAGATCCATTTTCTATTACAAAATCTTGATGTTCTGTTACCGGTTTTATCGTTATATATCTGTCCGGACTTGGCCTTGTTTTCACAATGCCTCGCACTATTTCGGCCAAATATGTTTTACAATATCTTTAAGTCTTTACCAAATGCGGCAACTTATTTTGATTTATCGTCGACTCAAATACCACCGGCACTCGACCAAACTTGTGTCAATCTTAGCCGATAGGATTGTCGACTTGAGTTAGAAAAGTAAATTAATATTTTCGTGAGTGCAAAATAAATGTCACCAAATGCATTGTTTTGCGATATAACTTTGTATTTTCGGAGAAGGCATGTCATATAAGTACGGTATTTAAATTATGCGCAAATAATTAATATTTGATCTAAATTTATCGCAAATAATGTTATAACATTTAGGCCGCGAAATGATTTAATGTAAAATGAAGCATGGTAATCGGAATATCGTCAATAAGTCGGCATCAAAAATTACTATAAAATGCTAACTAGGTAGTAAAGTCGGATAATGTAAAAAAACGGTACAATAACAAGTCTTCGTCGCGAGGCAAGCGCAAGTACAATCAAACGAGAGAATACGCTCGTCGTTGATTTATAAATTAGAAACCCAGAATTTTTATTTAATACGAAACTCGTAATACGATTTAAAAAAAAGTCAACTATCGTTTCATAAATATATTACCACTTACCAGTGTTGGTAATGATAAAATTGATCGCATAAAATTGGGTGATAAAGTTGATAAAGGAAAATCAAAGCTAACACAAAAGATGCAAATCAGAATAAAATTAATTTGAATTCACTTCTTGATATTTGTCTTTAGCATCTGTCGCCGGCGTGTAGTACTGGCGGAAATATGAAAACCAAACTGTCCCAACTGTCGATGTCCCATTCGGAATAGAAGTGGATTAAATTGGTTGTTATGATAGGTTTAAAAGTGTGAAAAAAATATCGCAATTACGGGGTCATTACGTAATCGATTTGGCCGTAATTACGGAATTGATTTTTGTCAATTACGTGCAAGTCTAATTACATATGGTTACTGTGGACTCGTGTATGTGAGAGTCCAATCGGCGATTGGATACCCGATCATTTTGTTCCCTTGGTCGAAGACCGTAATAGGTTGTTTCACTCAACTCCTCAAAAACTTGAAATTGCAAACCATTGTGAAATTCTCATCACTAAAGAAGTGTCAATGATTAGACCCTCCAATGACACTGACAGTTTTATAGATGTGGTGTGCATGTCAACGCATGGAATTGAAACTACAGACGAAATTATCAAATCATTTAGACCTCCCGACAAATGTGAAAACCGAGCGACAAAAAAACTTTTTGAAGATAATTTACAGAGCCATTTTTCGGACCGAAATGAAAATACATTCCACTATCCAGAAGAGAACAGTTTAAATATGGGACGAAATACAACTGAGGTAGTCAAAAAAATCTTTAGATTTTCAAGGCGACATAGATTTTAACAATAAAGAGAGAAAACGAAAACACGATTTCATGCAGAATGAAATTGAAATGAGCGAAGAAACTACTTCAGAATCCCAGGATGACACTGATCTTCATCCACGAAAAATAAAGCGAAAAATGGAAAACCAAATGTTGTACATGTTAAATCTATCGAAGATAATTTGAAGATTGCTACGGGAGAACGGGTAATGGGCCGATTCTTTACTCCCGAGCAATTGTATTTTCGAGTTACAGACCAGAGCAAAGTGTTTTCCGGGAGAATACCTCTGGGTGGTAAGAGCAATTACGCTTTCTTTGTAAACAATTCGAGAGGAATATCCAACACGAGGAATTTTGTTGTTGATGACTGCGGAGTCTGGGATAGCAAAAAGTCAGGCTCAATCAGATCTATATATTACATAAAAAACGGAAAATTTTGTCATATCAGGCGAAAAATGGGGAAGTACTTTAAACAGCGTGTGAAAAATGGTGAAAAAATGCAGGAGACCATACACCTGGCTGACGATGATTTAGTGGTTCTTTACAGATATTATTCATGCTTGAGAAGATGTCCAGAATTCAAAAGACGAGTATCTTGGTTTAACACATTTCAAGGTACGAAAGTTGGTGCGTCAAAAACAGTGGTAGAGTATATGGGATCACAACCATCAACACCGTCTCACTACACGAATATTCCTGGTAGAGAGTATGTTCGCACGCCTAAACATGTCACAGAAACAATCGACGAAAGGTTACGTTGCAACGAACCAACCAGAAAAATTTACCGAGAAATGGTGTTAAATGATTCGACATCGTCGCCACGCGACTTCAAACAAGTTCGCAACAGAAAAATGAAACTCAACAAAGGAGAGAACTCTAAAAGTACAAAATATAATATTGCCGATGAAGTTCTAGATGTACTAAACATGATAAACACAAATCCTTATGTGAAAGAAATTATACTGACCCCTGAAAAACCGCCAAGTATAATTTTGTATACGGGATATCAATTGGCGGATTTGCAATCTATATCCATTCACAGTCATCTGACCAAACAATTATAGGAGTAGATCGAACATTCAACATAGCAGCATGCTATGCCACTACTATTGTATTTAAACACTACAAGGTAATAAAAAATGACACGGACGATAGCCCAATTTTTTTGGGACCTGTTTATCTAGGTTCCATTACATTTGAACCCACGTACATTTGAACCCATGACAATTGCACCTGTATGCTATTGCACCTATGGAATTTTTTTTGTTTCACGGATAGTTAAACCCATACTAACCCTAACCCATGGGTTTTAGCACCCGCATATAGATTGAACCCGTGGATATACGCATGGGTTCAAATGTACATGGGTTCAAATGTACGGTCACCGTTTATCTACATTGGGATGCAAGCTTTGAAACTTACTGCCGATTCTTTTCGCATTTGAGTGCTAGATTGTCTAACTCGCAGTTTACTTCTGAAATTCGTATAAATATTGGAAGCGACAATGAAAAAGCTCTAACGAAAGCAATAGATCACTGCTTTCCCAATGCTAATAGATTTCTATGTACAAAACATCTAAAGGAAAACCTACGGCACCATCTTCGAGAAAAAACAATTCTGTCCTCAAAACAGAGATCCGAAGTGTACGACTTGTTTTTTTCCGAAAACGGCGTCGTCTTTGCTGATTCATTAAAAACATTCAACAATAAAGTGGAGATTATAAACAATAAGATTGCTGATCATGAAGACCTGCAGAAATATTTATCAGAGAATTTTTTGCCAGCACTTAAAGAGTTTGTAATCAAGCCGCTTAGAATGAAACATTTAGAAAAACTGTGGACTAACAATAATTGTGAAAGTATCAACAATATTATAAAGCTAGATTTGCAGTGGAAACCACATAAATTGCCAGATTTGATAAGACACTTTCAAAATGCTGTCAACCTTCAATACGCAGACTTGAAGTTGGCAATTCATGGGAAAGGTAATTATTCGTTAACAGGATCTTACCAAAAGCATCTCAAACTCATGCAGTGTGGTGCTCGATGAACGTTGAGGAAAAAGACAAAGCGTTTGAGAAGTTTATGAAAGAAAGAATTCGCACGCAAGAAAATTTTACCCCTATAAAAACAACAAAATCCAGTATAACTAAATTTAGAACAGCCACTGTCCGAGGAATTGCGAGGAAACCGGGCCAGAAGCGTAGACCTCGATCAGAAAAAGTTAGAAGTAAATTATCGAAATTTGGAAAAAAAATTAACAAGTTATAAACTATTCGCGTTTTAAAGTTTCGTTTGCTGAATGATTTACTTATTCACAATTTCATTGTCAAATTTATTATGTATTGTGACGACATACTATTTAGTATATTTTGTTGAAGTTTCTCTTCACAAAAATATCTTCGATTTTGCTTAGTAGTGTGCACATATTTCGTTATTTTAGGTTGTTGAAGATTGCTGATGTAAACTCGTGATCGTTTCCTACTGTACTGTTAAAATTTCACTGACGTTAATAAATAATAAAAAAAAAATGTTGTGTTTCCTGGATGCATATAGTCGAGACTTTCGAGAGTGATTAATAATTTCACTTAAAGGTTCTTATCAAATGCGCCGCGTTATAAAAATAAAATGCCTCATCATCCTAAGGCGCTGCAAATACAATATACAGTTTCATTTATAATCTTGATATCGGCGTGGATCGTAATATGATGTTTATCGTGTGGAACTATTAAAAATATTCCCGAATATAAACTTTAATCAGTATGTTCTAAAAACCGCGCAAAATTGTTGAAACCGGGCATAAATGAGGACATTCTCCAGCGTTTTGCATATTTTGCACAGTCATGCGATGAAGAATAACATTATATTATAACACATAAAACAAAATAATCGGAAATTGACTGTCGTAGAAATGTGATTTATATACTACTAATTTTCTTGTAGCATTGTGCTTTACCTATTTGAGGGTGATCAAAAAAAGCGAAATTGGTTGTTTTGTATCGTGCATTCGTAAAAAGAGCGAGCCATTGTATTCAGGCGTATATTGCAAAATATTTGACATTCAATGCTTTTATTTACAGTCGTAAAAATAGCATTTTTTGACATTTAAATATTTATATGCCTTTCTGATAAACAGACACGAATTACTCGTACAATGTAGGTTCATATATTTGTAGACGGCGCGATATACATTACTTTTTTATTATAAGAACAAGAAGTAAGTCCTTGATTATTTACCGTTTTCAGATTCAGATATTTCATTTCGTCATTCATAAAACATTGTAAACAAATAACGAGAATATCGGTCGGAGACGGAAGACTTATCGATCGAAATGAAACTGCGGTTTCAATTTATGACTCCATAGTGACACCGCGTGTCCCATCACTAATTAATTAATAACTCGCTAATTATACGACATAATTCATCCAAAATCAATAGGCTTCTGGTCCGAGATATGATGAAAATGCACATGCAAAATTTGTAGCAGATTTAACCTCGCCTTCGTGAGGTATCGCGTTCATCTAACAGACAGACAGACAAATACCTATCAACATACCGATCTTGAGAATCGATAAGTAATAAGACGGTGTGGCTCATCGTTCTAAGTGTCAGGAATACACTCGCCTCCGCACCGCATTACTCTGTGTGGGAAATGGCATTAAACAACGTTGTTTAATGTCATTGGCGTGGGTTCACAGGTTCGAATCCCATGCGGGTATAGTGCGAAAGGATTGCTGGACTCCTCGCCGCCGTAGGGTGGTTCACCTAACCCTGATCGGTTGGTTACGGTTTCCTCCGTCATCAAGTCCATGTTTCCGAAAATAAATACAGTAACTATCAAGTATCTTTTCCCTTCTGTTTTGCGCCGTTTTTCTTTGATTTGCGCCGTTTTCCTCTGTTTTGCGCTGTTTTCCTCTGTTTCGCGCTGTTTCCCTCTGTTTTGCGCTGTTTCCCCACTGTTTTGCGCTGTTTCCCTCTGTTTTGCGGTGTTTCGCGCTGTTTTGCGCTCTTTGCGGTGTTTCGCGTTGTATTCAGTAAGTAGTAAGACCGTTTATCCTTGTATAGAAAATATTTTCCTAAATTCGAGCTGTTAATTCGACTAAAAATTGTCAGGGGAATTGTTACCAATTCACAGACAGATTGAAGTTTTGAATCTGGTTTAGTTGGATTCTAACTATTGAGGCATGACTGGTCAGAATATTCTCATTCTAATTTAAAGGTGATTGTGCTGCTATTTCTAACCTCTTGGTTTTTCATGTTAGGATAAGGTCAAATCACGGTTAAGTTGACTAGCACTGAAAAAGTCTGAAATCAGAGGAATTATCACCAGTTTGAAGACTGATTTAAGTTTTGATTTCGGGTCTAGTGTGATTCAACCCAAAAACTTGATGATAGTTATTGAGGCATGGCTGGCCAGAATATTCTAATCTTAATATATAAGGGATTGTGCTGCTATTTCTAAGATATTAACCTTTTGGTTTTTCATGTTAGGTCAAGGTCAAATCTTAGTAATGTTGTATATAACTGAACAAATCCAAAATCCTTTTAATCATATAGGAATCCATCTCAGCCTGTTCGTTAACCTATGGGTAGCACGCTTGGGTCACCTGAAAATCAGCTCGGGTCGCTTGTTTTTTTTTCAATAAAAGCTTAGTAAAAATTGCCGGCTTGCCTCTTTCATTTTCTAGTAACTTCCATTTTCTAGTAGATATCATTGTTTAGTTTATATAAAGTATTTAGGTGTTATTCATTAGTAGATGTCGTTCATTAGATTTTGTTCATTCATGTGAGCATATCCTTGTGTTATAACATATTACAAATTTTTTTTTTCATATTGGGAACTACTGTATTAGAGTATGCCTAGCCTATCGGTTTTCCTGTAATTGTACGTTCTGTTGAGAATGGGACAAGTTAATTTAGGCAGGTTTCATTTCCTTGTGTCATTGCGACTCATATTTATCCATTTCACTGTTGTTTATGGAATTACTTTTACAAGACATTGTGACTCGAATGACCTGTGACTCGACTTGAAACGCGACTTCTACTCGACATTGGTATTTACGTATTTGGGAATGGGAATCATTGAAGCATGACTAGTCAGAATAAGCGCAATACTTATGTGTCAGAGTGCTGTTGCCGCAACTTTCTAGTTTCACATGTTGTCTTAGGTCAAATCGTAAGTTGAACAGTTCAGAGTTTTATGTTTGTCCTAAGTATGATACAAATTTAACCTGAAGACTGTTTTCTATTTTTCAGAATCTAACCTTTAGAATGTGATAATGCTAGCTTTGGTGATATTTCGTATTCTCAATTTTATTGCTGCAAGTTTCTTCATTTTGTCAGCATTTGTACAATACAATGACCCAGATCCTGAGCTATGGATTCCAGTATATCTGGCTCCTGCTATCATTTCTGGATTAATTGGTTTTAAGCCTTCACTATCTGAATCAAAATTCATAAATGTTTTTGACTTTGGATATATTTTCTTTGGAACTATTTTATCTGCGTATTTGTTTCATCAAAACTATCGGGATAATTTCATCCACTGGGTGGTGCATGATGAAGTGGGGAGGGAGTTTGGCGGACTTGTTATCGTTATATTTTGGATTATTTTTATGCACGGAACATCACATTTATCTGTGAAGAATTGGTTATCGTCGGTTTTTATATAGATTCCGATTGCAATGTGGATCTATGTTTATAACAATCAGGAATATCGTGAACTTTGGCCTCAACATTGCCAGACTGCTCTTTATCCAGAAAGTTATCCTTCAAGAGAGGAAAGCTGATAAGACATTTTGACAATTTTTATTATAAGAAAATTTCTCTAAGTAAGGTCATGCACACGAAGTCAAAAGCAAAAGAGGTCTTTTTAGATAAGTTACAGGCGACGACGGAAGTGTCAGGAGCTGTTGACATGGTAAAGATTTATATTGATTGACTAGGTTTTAGTAAATACCGAATGACACAAGGCTTGAAGGAGCTCAATATAACTAGAAAAACAGTTGATAAATTGGAGTGTACTAATACTGACGTCTGACAGATTACCATAAATCTGCCACTACTTTAGAAAATATATTCAAATGTCCAAATGCTTGTTATAAACCAGCATGGTACCAAAAGCCGGGTCTGAAAAGTCAGTAAATCATAATGAAGCATTTGATTGAACATTTTACTACTTGATTTTTAAGATAGAATAGGATTTACATATTTATTCCCTTATGAAAGTCAGTAATATGGCTCAATCATATGGACCAGAGCGTCTAGTCTGGTTACCAGTCCATGTCGGGTGTGGGATTAGTCAGCTGGTTATTCATTTTCAGATGCATTAACTTGATGGTGGATGAAGGCAAAACCGACCATTGGTTAATGTTACGTGAATCACCCTACGGCCGTGAGGAGTCCAGCGATCCTCTCGTACATAATTATCCCTCACAAAGGATTCGAACCTGCGCTCTTGTGCAAGGTAATCGAAGGTGCGGTGGCGGGCATATTCCCAATATTAGGCCTGATGCGATACATTGTCCTGTTCTCTTTTAATTTAATTTTATGACAAAAAGTAAGACTTTAGTTTGAGAGAAATTAGCTATACATTTTAAATTGTATTCTGAACACCTATGACAAATTCTACATGGCTATTTATAACTGTTTTATTTCTGTCATATTTAGCTTTGAATTACAGAGCCAATAGTTAGAAATATCAGTAAAATGCCTCTCGAAATTAAAGTGAAGACTAATGGACATGCAAATAGGATTTTACAAGACTTGAACAGGTGAGTGCGAGACAGGGATATCTAAAATGATGGGGTCAAGCCTGACTCGGGCAAACTATGTGGCGTGGTACGAAACCGGCCTGTTCGGTAATTCAATCTGGCCCGCCTGATGCTGCCTCAACCAAACAAACAAATTTCGTTGCTTCAGCTAAAAAAGCTCAAGGGTTCGGGGTTGTATTGTCATTCTTTGGGAGGAATTCTGCCATGTATTTCATGCCTGTAGTTTTACTAATATTCTTCAGTTCTTTATTATTACTGAAACATGTATTATGTATGTAAATCGGGAGTGCGACATGGTCATGACACTAGCTTAATCGCCTTGAAGCTCCCATCGCTCGCTATTTCTCCAATGTCTCCGGTATTAGTAAGGATTCATTAAAGATTGAATTAGTAAAGTACGGTATTTATGAATGTGTAGTGAGTGAAGAATAAGAGTTCCAAAATAGAGAAAGGGGGGGGGGGGGGATTTCATGAAAAAGATTTGGAACCACTGGGTTAAAGCCAGGGATGGCCAATTCGAATAAAGTATTCGAATGTATTCGAATATCTCGTCATTCGAATATCGGAATTAGCGTTCATAAGAATATCGGATATTTGTGTGACGTCACACATTTTCGACGCCGCTCTCAAGACGTTTCCGTTGAATGATAACATTCTCGATAGAAACTTGCGCGTGATTGTTTTCATCACTCATCAGCGTAACGTGTTATTTAGGCTGTAAACGCCTTTACCTTTGTGTTATTTTCTCTAAAACGAAAATTTTCCACAAATTTGTTCCACGTAACGAAGACAATTATTTTATTTTTGTACGCGCACGGAATTGTGAATCTGGTAAAGACGTTCATCGGCGGCGAGTTTCTAAAGACAACGCAACTTTTTGATTGAAAAGCGGCAATTTAAAATACTGAAAATAAAACCGTAAACAATATAAGTTTTATTGAGGCCCGCGAAAATTTGAAAAACGCTTTTCTAGGCAGTGAAAATCGCAGAATTTCGTGTGCCTCTGGCACACATTATGTTTGGTCGTCGTTTAGAAACATATCGTCACGAATTGAGGGCGGGATTTGCCTGATTATCCATTACTTTAAATTGCCGTCGAATATTTTCAAAGCATATTTAATCAATTTTATTTTGATGAAATAAATTTCACTCCGAGATGTTACATAAGATTTACGGATTTTTCGAACGGTTTTATCTCTAAATTATCAGAGTGGCAGCATTTCGATTGAGCGGAGACACTGTTAACAAGTACATCTAAATATTTGCCGAATTCGCAAAATACGGATCAAAACATTATTTAATCGGGCAGTTTACCACACGTTTTTATTTTTATGACCGCGGATTGCAATGGTATATAAGAGTGGTGAGGATTTTATTTTGTCGACGCATCAGCAGGTTAAATTGAAGACAATTAAATTAATAATGAAGCAAGACATTTTAAAAATGCCCGTATCGGTCACGAATTCATCACTTTGCACAACAGAAAAATATATTGTTATATTATTTGTTGTAAAAGTCGACTCTTTTAACAGGTGGCATAATCGCGGCGATGAATACGTATTTTCAATTTACTGCTAAACTTTATATTTATATTCATTGTATGAAATGAATTATACTCTACACTTAACAGGATTTTATATCATTATTTGAGATTTTTCTAACGGCGATAACGAATTGGCAAGATTGCAAAAATACGTATTAAAATTAAATACATCAGGCAGTTTATCTCGTACTTTTAGGTCACAGATCGCCGTGGACCGAATAGTAATGTTTTTTTTTGACGTAAGAAGAAGCAACCGCGAGTTACGTTGGACACATTAAATTAATATATAAAGATATTTTAGAAACTCGTAGTTGTCATGGATTGAATATTTTACGTAACAGGATGATCATTATACGCGGAAAAGACGGCTCTTTTAACGAGCGCGGAATCGCGGTGGGTGTTACCAAAGTCACTTTGGGTGTTACAGGCGGCAATGGGAATTTCCGATTTCGAAAATCCTGGCTGCGCGGCTGGAAGTGGTGGTCATTTATCCTCTACTAATTTATTTCTAATTTCAAACACAACAATATGTTACACATAATAACAATATGGTTCACCTAAATTAATATACAAATATACTGGTAGGTAGTAGAATACTCTATGCTTAAATGTTAGAATTTTTAAAGGCATAATGGATTTTCGATTGTTGTTGCTTGTTTCAGTTGCCTGTATTGCCAATAAATTTCATTACTCTCAAAAAATATACACAATTATCTGAATACAAGTAGTATTTTTGTCAACAGACTTGACTATTATCATAATATCATGGTACCAATGAAAGAAAGCGTCAGACAACTCCCTGGCTATCTTTTCATATGGTCATTTGTACAAAGTGAATAATTTTAATAAACTCTACTGTGTCACAAGTTGCTATTATTTTTTATTGATAGGTATAAACTATCAATTACTTTGTGTACATATACTGTTGGTCTGTGGCTTCATTCTGATATTTCTATTGAAGCTTATTTCCTAATTTACTGGGTTTTAATAAACTAAACAAAAATGTGTTATTTTCGATTTTAGAATGTATTCGGAATTCCAGATTCGAAAACATTATTTTAGAATGTATTCGGAATAGTTTAGTATTCGGAAATGGCCATCCCTGGTTAAAGCATTGGAAATTATTGTATTGGCATTGCGAGTAACACAGTTTGGATTCAAATCTCATTTGATATATCAAATTTTAATTTCAGGAATGATTTAAAACTGTTTATATGAAAATTTTCTTGATTTGACATCTGATGGTGAGACAAACACTTCATTCATATATTACCTGATTTTGCTTCTAAGACCTTACCATCAGTTCTTATATTTGCCACGTTTAATATTAAAAAGCCAACAAACAAATGAGTAGATGCATTACTGTTAAAGAAATGATCAAATGCCGGTCCTTTTACACTAAAATAATATGGTCATCGCGACTGGCACCATGTGATGGCTTTTGCATGTGCTACTCCACAACAAGCCTCATGAGCCATGAGCCTCTTGGACAAGAACAAGAGTTCATTTTTGACAAACTCAGATATAAACTATACTTTCCTACTTGCCATATATCCTCGCATATAATCTGATCCCCTAAAAACACCCTTAAAGCGGGGAATCGTTTTTAGTGAAAATTGATATTGCGCACACATCCTAGCGCCCTTCGTCCACGTTTTGATTGAAAACATTTTTCGATTATGACCTATTTTAAAAAGTAAACAAATAGCCCGTGGAGCCCCTGAGTTTCTCATTCAGAACCATGGGCACTTTGAGAACCTATGTTCTAGTGAACATATTTATCGGGTGGTTTCACGTCTTCTTTGCAGACATGACTCTAGCTCAGGGGTGGGTAAGGTTTTTAAACCCAGGGGCCAATAATTTTACCTACTGAGACTGGCGGGCCAAGTAAGTGTGACTTCCATTTTATGAACAATGTTTGCAGTGTTACAAACGCAAAATTGGAAAACAATGGGCCTCGTGCCAAAACTAAATTTCTCTGCAATTTCAACCAATTCCTTGAGCTATTTTTTAGGTAAAACATCAAAATTTGGTTTCTGTTTGATTGTGGCAGCATCAGGCTGGCCAGATTGAATTACCCAACGGGCTGTAGTTTTCTTATGCCAGCTCTAGCTAATCAGTCAGAATATAGGAGCAGCTATTATGTTGTTGCTAGGTTCATTCTGGTTTGGGATATGACTTATCTATCTATAAGACATCCTGGGTTGGGTGGTGGGTGTGAGTTGTCACCCGAGACCCAGTGTTCACTTCAAGAAAATTATGAGTATGTGCGTTTCTCACAATCCAGAAACTAAAAAAGTCAAATCTTTCCTAACTGTTTTAATAACATTATAATATTGAAATCTTGCATGCTGCAAAGTTTCTGATTTTATTGTTTGGAGATAAAGTCAACTAAAATTAACATGCAACTCCGGTTTCTGGTGTTCACTTTGAAAAATTTTGAGTAGCAGAAAAACTGAAATTCTGTTTTCTGGTTTGATTTACCAAAAAAAATTTGGTTTCTTAGGAGTGCATGCTGCGTCACAAGCCAAAAAATAAAGTGCAAACGTATGGTTACTAGTTTAATTTAATGAACCTTGGGTATCTGGTGCTAAAAAAATTCTGTTGTGTAA
Organism: Styela clava; assembly: GCF_013122585.1. NCBI lineage: Eukaryota > Metazoa > Chordata > Ascidiacea > Stolidobranchia > Styelidae > Styela > Styela clava. The sequence goes on from NW_024102837.1 coordinate 18,345,500, forward strand.
AGGAACTGAAGCCTATGGGCAGGCGTATATTCGCTTGGCTAACACAGACAATCCCCGAACTCGTAATTGAACTAAAATGAGGAAAATCGGAATCTGGTACACAAACTTTTTGTTATAACCTATTTTAAACAGCATAGGTACTCTATTATTTCCACTTCTCTCATACCTTTGCTTTATGATATCGGGGCAATCATAAATTCCTAAAAAATTACGGTCCAAAAATTTTACCACTATTATTAGCAGATGTTATGAGATTTGTATACCCTGGCTGTTAGTTCCCACCACCCTTTTTCTTAACACGACTGAGCGCAAATAAAATCTGTCACTATTATCACCGGATGTCATATCCAGTCTGAATGTCATAAGATCTATTTAACCTGAATTTGCCACATTTGTGTAGCCTTTTTTTCTACATGTCATAAAACCATTGTAAAAATATGACTGCTGACCGCAACAGTTTTGAATTTTTTGGTCAACCACCGAGGTATCACTGTTGTTGTATAGTCAGAATTGACGACGGTGATATCACTTATCTCTATGATTATATACACATACTTATTCCCTACTTATCAGAGCTGGGTCCATGTAGCCACAGTGTTTTTTTGTGGATGGAGGTGGGAAATGGAGCTGAAGCCTGTGCTACCAGAAAATTAGTGACTCCAACTTTTAACCATCTAATTCTTTTTCCAGACTTATAAAACTTCATACAAATAAAATCTGTAGGCATCCTATAATTTTTTCAATTTCGATTTTCTTGTATGAAATTGAAGTTTCAATTTTACAATCTAAAAGTCCCTATAACACAGATTTAACTCTCGCATAACTGTATCTGGATTAATGTGTCATGGTAGTGTTCATACCTAAAAAACATCAGTTACTAAGCTCAGAAGCCAAAAATAAACCAGCAGACCTTGAGTAACATTTGATATATTGTAGCTTCGGAATTAGAGATAGAACCATAGTGATTTCAAACCAGCTTCCCAGCCCTGTAATAAAACTTGAAAATTCACACAAGGATTTCCTGTGCGAAATAGAAAACACGTTTAGTGCGATGCTGATTTAAAATTTAATTTTGCAGAAGCAGGAAGGAAACTCGAGATCATTGTGATTTCATGATCATAGCTGGCTCTGAAGAAATCCCAGTTCATAAGAATATTATATCTGTAGGATCTGATTATTTCAAAGCAATGCTGGCTCATAATGTAAGTTGTGTTTATACTTGGTTATGTGTTTTCTCAGCCATAAACTGTTTCGGTTAGCTAATTCTTTCACAGTTGGTACTGTTACCCTTGTTAATGTGGTTTTAATCGTTGGTATTATCACACTTCAGAATGCTGAGACAGCGTCTGGTAAAGTGGAAATGAAAGAAGTTGATCCATTATCCCTGCAACAATGCGTAGAATATATTTACACTGGTGAATTGTCTACTACTGATGAAAATGCTGAATCTTTGATGTTTGTGGCTGAATTACTACAGTTGAAAGGTGATGATTTAGAATAGATCTTTCTTTTAGATTGGACCGAGGTTCACTCAACACCTCGTGATCCAAATCAACTAGACAATCTTCCACAAATGGATCTATTTGGTGTACATGGGCCTGAATTTCTATTGTTATTCTGGCTAGTTTTTTACTGAACAGAAAACCTGTTGGTTTCTTATCCTATTCAGCTTGGTAATTAATCTGCCATATCATTATTTCTTAACTTTCATTTCAAGTTCAACATGGTGACCCGAGGCAAACAGAATTTATGAATCACCTTCACGAAAACGAGGAAAATTTAATTAATAATTTAACTTTGTTTGAGTATGATTGCACCCAAAAGTTTTGGTAATCTAAGATGCTTTGCGCAAAAGTTATGATTCAAATGACCTGAGTTCTGTTTTTTTTGGCCACCTTGTAATCATTCCTCTACATTGCAAGGAAAGGTTCCGAAATAACTAAGAAAAGCCAAAAGCTCTGGGGGGCAAATCAAAATAGATGTTTGATTGTTCAATGATAAATGTTTAAATATATATAATATAACTTCATGTATGTTTTTTTTTAAACAGATGTCTGTGAAAGCATCGTTGATTCACTCGAAGAAAATCTTGAATCGTCTTCGGAATCATTCTTTGCGACAAAAAGAATCGCAAACCTGTACAATTACAAAGAATTGATGGAAAAATGCGAGAAGTTCATGCTGGATAAATTTGAAGAAATTGTAGTTCTTGATGAGTTCAAGGAAATAGAGGAAAAGGGATTTGTTGGATTGATCAAATCACAAGAAAACAAGGTATTTGCAGTGTTTTGTTTCAAATCTTCATTTTGAAAATACTTTATACAAGTAGTCACTCATTCGGACAAGGTTTTAGATTCTCAAGGTTTTAAATTCTTTTCATGATACAAGCAGCCATTCAACCTTCTGACTTGGTGGAACGCACTGCTTTACTGTATAGCAGGGGGCCAACACGTTGATCGTCACGTAAGGAACTTCCTGGCTTGGTAGAACACACTGCTTTACTGTATAGCAGGGGGTTGCCAACAAATCGATCGCCACGTCTCGAGTAGTCGATCGCGTCTGATGTTGTGTGAATTTAATAACATGCCCCCAAAAGTTACCTCTAACCAGTTTCATGCAGCGCCTGTTATGTTTCTTATAACAGTAAGAATATGGTACTGCACATGCGCAAAGTACAGTACATTTTACATCCATGGTATTTGAGTCTGGGCAAGCCTAATAGAGCATATTATTTCGCAACAAATGCAAGTTTCGCCGCTGCCAAGGTTTAGAAATGAACGTGGCAATTACTTATATTTGGCGTGGCATAAACATTTTTGCATATGCCATTCCTGACACTCACCTGGCTCCGTCATCCAAATTTTTATGTTACTTCGACCTCACAATCACGCCAAACAGCTTGCCAGAGTACGACCGCCTGAAATGGCATCTTCGCCAACCATCACGAACTCACTAACGCCAGCAATTTTTCTCATATTGGAAACGGTGCGACGAGAAAACAAGTGAAATACTATGCTCGATTTTAGGTGATCGTGTGCGCGTCTTGGATGAGAGTTAGTCTAATTCAGGGAGCCTTATTACGTTGCTTTGATGTCATAGCGACATAATTTTCAAATGACATAATTTGTTGGGGTCTTGGAATAGAAGTAGAATAGAAGTACTTAATTTGTGTTATGAACATGGCCTGAATATTCTATATTGAATATTTTCGATGTTCTGTATTCTTTCTAGGCATCAGAGAGTGTGAAGCTGAAGGCTTTGATATCTTGGATAAAACATGAGCAAAGAAATCGCAAAAAACTTCTGAAGAAATTGAACAACTACATTGATTTGCATAAAGTACCGGTGACTTACAGAAGATTTCTTGTTGAAAACGAGGTCGGTTATTTTCGAATTGATATTTTTAAACCATTTATTTTTGCATCTTGCAATCTTTCATTTAAACTTTGACTTTGAATAGATAATTAAGAATTATCTTACAAAAGACCAGGGCTCATTCTTTGGCAAGTTTTAATATTGCAACTTATTCTTAAATTACCAAGAGTCTAAGTCCGAGTTAATTTTTTTTTCGGAGTTGGAATTCCAGTCACGAAAAAGTCTCTCCTTGTGCCAGAATTTTGTGACCTATTCTTTCTTTTTTTGGTGATTGAGTGAATGTTCGAATTTTCTTAAAAAAAGTAAAATATTCCTAGATTCCAGATAAAAAAAAATTCTCATATCATTTAATATTTATGAGATGACATAACACCTTTCGGTTGTTTCAGCCAATGGTGAAGTCATGTCATGAATGCTATCAGACTCTATGCATCTCTATGTTGGACAGCTTAAACGTTTGTGCTTCAGATGTTCCTTCTGTTGAGAACATAAAACAAGAAGATAAAGAAGCAAGTAAGTTGAGTTAACATGTAGACAACCACTTGTCAGCTGAAACTTGGAAATTTACGCAACTGTGGATTGGTTCTGATTTGAACGATTCTATTGTTTGTTGTCTTTGCTTTCCCTTTCTGATACAAACTTTATTTCTTACAGTCGCAGTGTTCGATAAAAACTCAATGAGCCTACAATGCTTTAATCCTCGGAATAATACTTGGACAAAAATGCAGGTTGGTATTTGACAACCTTCAACTCGGGTATCTCAGTCTAATCGAGCTGTACACAGAAAATATCATTTATTAGTTTCCATTGATGCGTCACATATTTTATTTTAACGAGAGACTGTGTTTGACCATCTTATCACCTTTTGTATTTCACCTTTTTAGGATTGATTTAAACGCATTGCCTTGATGGTGGGAGAATATATAAGAATTCATCATATATACAATGAGTGTAAAAAATGTGACCGAGCTAAACTGGAAAGAAACGTATTTCCTAACACACAACAACGTTAAAACCACAATGTCTGATGTGTTTAAGTAATACCAGTCACGAAAGGATATAATTTTAAGCGACATTACAAAACCAAACACAAGACAAGATACCGAAAATACCACAGCATTTCTCTGGAAACAATTTTAAAATAACAGATTTTATATATCTTTCTTAAAAAAATGAGTTAGGTCTCCGAGGCTCCTGGCCCTTGCTGTATATAAGTAATTAAACAGATATAGCTTCAGCAATGAAGAATCCTCTCGCACATAACCATCTCGGCATGGAGTTCGAGCCTGCGATGTGCCACACGTGGAACGATGGACGATTATTTGAGCGGTATCAGATTCTCTCATCCCGCCACACTCATTTATCTTTATCTACATTTGACAACGATTTCTTCAATGTAATATTGTTTATTGAAATTTTCTAGAACATGCCTGGATCAGGAATTAACTTTTCTGCTGTGGCTATTGGTGCCTACATTTATGTTCTCATGAAAGATCGATCTGTTCATCGACTGAAACACTCAGATCATGAAGCTACTTGGGAGAGAATGAATGATATGATGTATGAACATGGGCCGTGTCCTCCTGTTGCTGTTTTGTCTGGTAAGAATTGCTTCAAAAAATATTTTGCTAAACAATATCTTGTTACCTTTGCCTCAAGACTAGTAATTGAGTTTTTCAAATATCCTGTTGCGGTTTTATTAGGTGAGAAGTTGCCTCAAGAATTCTTGGTACTGGTCTGTTTAAGGATTTAATGAAAAACATATTTTAGGAGCATTTGGTACCTAATTCCAGTTCAGCCTTGTATTGTAATTTGTAACTATATCACTTCATTGTGGGTGACCCAAAATTCTTCTGAGCGCTTTGTGCACAAAATACTGATAATTTTTTTCTGATTTGTAAAACTAGTCATTTAATTAATCAAAGTGTACAAATGCAAAATATATTTTTCATATTAACACCATTGAAGAATTATAACACAATCTATTTGTGTAAGAAATAGTAGTTGCTTCGTAAGATCATATATTTGAGTTCAGGAAAATAAATACAAAAATTGCAAAAATAGTTAGGATTGAGTTACATTGCTAAAACACGCTTATCTGGAATTGAAAGGCCAAAGGACTTGAGTTTATCATACAACACACTAACACTCCTGTTTTAAGATTAGTAGTTTATTTGTGTTTGTATATATCCCATGAAAACTTTTTTTTATTTTTGGTTATGTTTTGTCTTCCATTTCTATTGTGTTATCCAGTGTTCACTATTAGCGCACTTTTTTGCGAAAATTGCGAAGCACTTTCGCAACTTTTTTTAGGGACTGCGAAATAGCACTTTTTTCCGATTTTGAAGAAAAATAGCACTTTTTTTCCGATTTTGAATGGAATAAAAATTCAAAGTTAACAAATATTTTCGAGTAAAGTCGACAAATAAGCAACATACTAGTACTTTTGTAACTCAATTCTGCATATCATAACGATATTTACCGGAATTCTAACCTATGAGATGCAGACATAGGAGATGAAGCTTTTGCATTAACGGCAAAATTCTTGTTTATAATATGATTATTATACAAGCACACCGATTCCGCTTCTCCCGCAAAAAACGCTCTCGGGTGATTGAAACCAGATGTTGGAATAATATGCAGTGCGTTTCTTTGAAGAGAGTGGTCATGTGACTATCAATGATATCGATGAATTCAAAATGACAAAAGTGTTATGTGTTATAGTCACTTTGGATGAATTGTGACCAAACTGCACGATTTTCAAATCAGACGAAACTTTTAGCAGCATGTCACAGATTTGCAAAATCACCAAATTCACAAAATACCATTAAGTGCCATTTTATTGTAATCACAATGTTGAAAGGAGTGGCATTTTCCGTAATTTTGCGATATTTACACAACTATTTCTCATTGATATGGGAGGACGGGTGGGCAAAATTCAATATTTTTTTGAAGGAGTACCGAATAAACGTGGTGAATACATTAAAAAATCGGCAACAAAGCCTTTTTACTGGTTAATTCCGTTGTAATCGCTAATTGTTCTAGTCACCGATCGTTTTGGCGGCGATATCCAGGTTTTGGGTAATCTATATTCCCGCCCTCTCTTTTTTACAAATATGAATTCTTGTGGGTCGGCGGACATCGAAGTTTTATATTTCGGGTTTACCCGTTCGTTCACATCGGCAACAGCTGTTGAAGACATTGAGGACTCAAATTAACATTTACGTTGGCTTTAATATTACCTATCAAGATTTGTAAATTTACCGTCCCAATTTTATGCGAATGGTAATATTATTGTCCATACCGTGATGCAGATATTTATTAAGACGATAATTAACTTTCTCATGTATTTCTATGGTGATAAACTTCGCAAATCTGAAATTGTGCCAATCCTGAATGTTGATTTAAAATAGTGATTGAATAATTCGGCAATGAAGGCATTTTTGCTGGTCATAAGACGAGATGACGTTAATGAACAGCACTTCTTTTACAGGATATTTTATGTATGCGACTTAATGCTAAAAAGATTGGGCTCGAGTGCTTTTTTTTCGAGTGCTCGAGTGTTTAATAGAGGTCAGGCGCTAATTGTAACTAATTCCCTCAAGTTTCAACGTGTTTTCAACAAAACAATACCCGGCGATAATTATAGCTAAAATGTTACCGAGCAATTCACAATTTTATTTATGGAATTTGCAAATTCCCCAGTTTCTTGACGATTTTGATATTGTCACGCCCTAATTATTAGTGCAAAAATACTCCCCTTCTTCCGCGGCGGTTTGATGGGTTCTTTATTCCATTCTTCAGAAAGTTCTGACAGGGGAGATATAGAATACTGAATCCGGAGGGTTGAATCCCTGTCCACTTACTGGTGATTTTCCGTTTCGAAATGCGTGAAACATTCCCTATTTTAAATTAAATGACGTTTCGCGGGCTAGAGTTCTCCCCGAAAATGATGTGCTCCAGACGTTAGTTAGACGATAGATAAAACATTAGATTAATAATTTTCGTGACGCCCCGTTTTCGAAAATACAAAGTTATATCGCAAAAAATGCGTTATGATACATTTGGAATGAAACATTATTTACGGTTAATTCAGATCATATTTTACTCATCATGACACCCGGTATCCGAAAATACAGTTGTATCTCGAAAAATGTGTTTTGTTACATTTAAAATAAAACATTTTTGCGTATAATTTAGATCATATTTTACTTTTCAGGACACCCGTTTTCGAAAATACAAGGTTATATCGCAAAATGTGTTTTGTTACATTTAAAATAAAACATTTTTGCGATTAATTAAGATCAAATTTTACCTTTCACGGCAACCCGTTTTCAAAAATACAAAGTTATATCACAAAAAATGCGTTTTGTTACATTTATTTTGCATTCCCAATAAAATACATATTTTCCCTAATTAAGGTCGTCGATGAATCTGTTCCTGTCGTTCAAGCTCGACACACGTTTGGACGAGTGTGGGGCGGTTTTTTGGTCGACGATAAATTAAAAAGTTGCCACACGTTATTTGTATAACGATAATAACTGAAAATTAAGATTTTATAATAGAAATGAATTTGTCTCAAGATGGTATTTTACGATTCCTGCCAACAGAAAATAAACACGCTGACAGGCTTGGTTATAACTGATATTCGTTTAATTTATTTTACACTATTAATAAACGCGCCAGACCAATTGCGACCATATAAATTGCAGTCGCATCGGTATGGACTGTATGTTTTTGGCGCTCTCACATTAATAATAATTTTCAACAAAACAATACCCCGACGGTCATTGAAGCTGAATTCGTTACCGAATAATTCACAATTTTATTTACGGAATTTGCAATTTCAAGATCTCACTTGACGATTTTGATGATGTAATTATTACTGCTTAAATGCCTCAAAATACAACAAATGTAATCATTTTCGACGATAACAGGCGCAACAATTCGTAAACGAGCCGTTATAATGAAATTCGCGATTGATTTTACCTCTCTCTTGTTTACAATTTTAACATCCCGCCGGCCACGTATGGTCGAATAAAATGTTCACATATTCGAAACATGACTTGGCCAAGGATGGAAGGGATCACTAAAGAGCTAATAGAAAGTACATACGCGAGGGTATGATATTAATATCGAGAATATTTGTGAGCATATCACAGGACGGAAATATTTTGCACCCGGCTGTTTGTTGGCAGAACAACGATACGCTAAAGTTAATTGATCGAATACAGGGAAGTATTTATTTATCATTTCACTTGCGAACATCGAGGTTTTGGCAGAATTGTACATCATGTTGTCTTTCTGAAATAATAACTTTTTCAATAAATGTTCATTTTACTTTTGCGTCTTTATTATATGTCGGGTTTTCATTTATTTTAAATTCAAAATTGTCCGAAATACTCCAACAGGTGTATAAGTACAATAATAATAGTACTTACCAGGGAAGTTTAATACACACGATGTGTGAAGGGCGTCGTAACTCCCGTTTATTAATTATAAATTTTGTTTACATTCTGCTTAAAAAACAACGGCAGTCATCTCACGTAACTCTCGCGACCAAATCTTTTTTTGCAGCATTACAAAGAGTGCTATTTATGAATGCTGAAAGTACATGACATTACTAAACATTTTGCCAATATATGAAGTTTTCTGCCCGATTTAAACTAACTCGCACACAAACCAAGGCATGTCGACATTTAAAAATTACTTGTCTTTGGGTAAGCTCTGAAATAGTATAATATAAATGTGAAAGATAATTTAGGTCACGCTAGGTCACGAAACGGGAAGATTTTCAAAGTGATCTTGTGTAATATTTCGGAGAAAAAGGTTTGAAAGAAAAGTAGGTCAACCTATCTCCTAAAACAGGGGAGTATCCTGCGTAATATTTCGGAGGGAACGTAGGTTAACTTATCTTTTAAAACAGCAGGTGGCTACTTTCAAAGTGGTTCAAAATCTCAAATTAATAATTATCAGATTAGGCTTAGGGATAAATCGAAAAGTTGAATTTCCAGCGCACCTAACCCTAATTAGTTGATTGCTATTTATATTTGGAGGGGGGGGGAGATTATTTTGCACGGGATTTGTACAAACGATCCACCCTGTAATTAATATGGTTTCCAGCCTGCCTCGTGTCTGTTAGATGGAAGGAGTAACAAATGTGAAAGTCTTTGCTGTTTACGCGAGTAAGCAACTGACACCGCGAGTAAGCAACTGACACCGTGATGCATGAACGTTTTGTCCCGGAAGGTGTTAGCAGATGTCATTTCGTTGCCGATGAATTCGCTCGTTTTAATTAAACATGAATTCGCTTAGAGGGAACTGGGTTAACGAAAAGGCAGGCTTCTCTTTAATTCATAATATTAACCGGAGGAGCGCTTTTTTGAGTATCTATGCCGTTTTAAATGGGTTATATGAAAGGCTAGGGCACCTAACTTGTTAAAATCGGCAAAAGCACTTTCGCACTTTTTTTTTCGACTGCGAAGCACTTTCGCACTCATAATTTGCTTAGAGTTAACACTGGTGTTATCTATTATTATGACATGATTTATATTTGTATAAATACCACGAGTTTGCTTTGCCCTAGGACAAATAGTTCTTTACTTTATCTTCTAATATTTTTCAAGTATCATTTGCTTTCTATCATTGGTCTGAGATATTTATTGTTTACAGGAAACATATACGTTGTTGGTATTTTCGATAGTTACTCAAAATCAGTTGAAAAGTTTGTTCCATCAAGAAACAAATGGGAAAAAGTAAAAGACAAAAATCTCAACAGTTGTTATTCAACAGCACTGGGTGCTAGAGGTTAGAAGGTGTTGTCTAATAAATAAATGGGTACTCCCGAAATATGTGAATCAAGATGGCGGACACTGGAATGTAGTATGTGTACCAGGTTGGGTTAGGCCATAATTCTAGATACAAATACTTGGATAGTCCCCGAACTCGTAATAGAACTAAAATAGGGAAAATTGGAATAAATTATGGCCTAACCGTAACCTGGTACACATACTAAGTTTCGGTGTCCGCCATCGTAGTTCACATACTTCGGGAGCGCCAAAAAAATGTCATATACATTGAACTGATCCGAAACAGGCAGTCATACAACAGAGTTATAAATGGAATTGTCGCTGGACCATATAACCAACTTAATAAATCTAGCTGGACTAATAAATGCTCTGCTTTACAGTAATAAAGGCATCGGACAAAACGGCGAAGTATTTAACACATTAAAAGGAGCATAAAAACATGTAATTTTACTCATGTGAGCGACTTTTTAAACATAAACTGTCGGATTAGCTCTTTATGCGCGTGATGGGGAAAAATCTGATGGGCGCGTGATGGGCCACACTAGATAGCTTTGCGGACACTAAATAGCTTTGCCTGTTGCAAACCCCCTGGTCTAAGCCAAACAAGAAAAAATTCCGTTTTTAACAGACGAGTAGGTCGTTTCGTATCAGTGGTGGCCTTCACGAAATGTTTTTTAAAACAAACTTGCAATACACTTACGGTAAATAAAAAATGACTGCCAACAGATATCGGATTTATCGTTTGTCCTAAGTTTTCATCGAATACCAGAATGCAGAAAACACTTGAAAGTAATAATCCTTGTATAATTCCAGGTTGTATATACAGCATTGGTGGAAAGGTATCAGGTCGTTACACCAACCAAGTAGAAAGATTTGACCCAACATCATCAACTTGGTCATTTGTTGCATCCATGAATGAAGCAAAGGGATTGGTCGCAGCTGTTGAAAATGAAGGGAATATATATGTTCTAGGTCGGTTGGTGCATGTTGCTAAAAATGTTCGAACCTCAAGAAAAAAATATTTAGTTTTACTTAAAATAGCAATTAACCAGAAAAATTTTAATGATTCAAGATATCAAATGCAATGCCATTATGTTTAAGCATCGTCATAAACTACTAATATTCCATTCATTTTCTTCTGCAAGATCGCAGAATTATATTGTTATGTGACAAATCATGTTCAAATGTTTGTATACCTATATATTTACACGAATGCAAAGGTCAATCCGATAGCCGTGTAAACTGTAAACTCACAAATACTTACGGTGCTGTTGCGTCCGTCTTACCAGAAATTTTAACTAGTTAGGGTTGGAATTCGGAGTGATATTCTGACATTCATACCGGGTCCTAAAATCTTCAGTTCAGGCTAGTTGAATTTTCTGCATTATATTTATCACCTTGCAGTTGTTACCTTCCATCATAGTTCATCATTCCCTTTTTAGTTATGTATCGCTTTGTCTTGTATAGGTGAAATTGTCAGTAGATGGATAAACATTGTTTTGTATCATTTAGGCAAATTGCAAGCAGATATTGAAAAACTGTTTATTTCATCCAGGTGGGAAGGCAAACGATCACTTGACAACAGTTGAACGATATGATATTTCAACGAACGTGTGGTCCACGGTAACTCCCATGTTAACGAAGCGGAGCTGGTTCAGTGCTTTTGTGATTGATTCAAATATTTACGCAGTTGAAGGAATGTATAGGTAGAGGTATTGAAATTTATTACAACATAGTAGTGAGCACTAGTCTCTATTTCTGGAGATTTTGTTCCGAAATACCTATTCACAAATAAATATTTGTTCGCCTGTATTCGCCCCTTCACTACAAGCTTAGGGCCAATCTAGCCAGAGTCTATCTATATTGTCGACCCTTGCAGAAATAAACAGAAATCTTTATATTTTTGTGAATTTATTCATAACTTTGGATAGATGATAGAATTTGGTTTGAGCTTAACTCTTTGTTCAGATAGAAGAAGCAGTATATTCATATTGCTGCCTAGGTATTTTGAATCAGAGTCTCCAACCTGCAGTATCTGGTCATTCATACTTTTTATCATATAAGGTCGAGTCGATATAAAAATTGAATATTTTTTTTCAATGAATAGCCTAGCAACCATTTGTCTTGCAGAACTGAAATAATCTTCTCTCTGTATTTTTCAGTTTACCAGGAAGCATGGAGATGTTTGATTTCAAGAAGTACCAATGGGAGATGATTGACATGAAGAACATGAATCTGAGGATACTCGGTGCAGTGAAGATGAATTTGAAGTGATTTGATTGTATATAACAGAGAACAGTTCCTTGTATTACCATTAAAGGACATGCTAGTAGTTTATGTTTGCAATCTTACTATAAATTGTATATTATACTTGACATTTCATAGGTGCTTGTGTTACCACTGAGTGAATTTTGTATACTTCTATAATGAGTTCCTGCATTACTTACTGTATAATTCAAATAGTTGTCTTAAATATAATTCACATATGGCATTGAGATATGCTTAGAACTGATGCAGAAGAAATTTCTTATGAATGGTTTGGTTTTATTCAACACCCTATAATTGTTTGTATCATTTCTGAACGAATTCTAATCATAACACTGATATGTAGTCACAAAATTTACGCCCTGGTAGAAAAAAATAGTCTTGGTTGATGAACATTTCGGCTGCTTTTCTCAACGGCTAAAAAACAGAGTTTATAAACCTTACATTAGCCACGACTCCACAGCCCTGATTTAGCTTGCTTATCATTTAAAGTTAATTTTTGGCAAATGGAGTGGGATTCTATATCCTTGTTATGTGAAATTTGTCACCAATATCATAGATCGTTGGAAGCGAGTGTTATATACAGTCAGTGGCCAGTAAAAATTAGGTTAATTTATTACACCTATTCAGTTTTTAATGCCATTCGATATTATCTTGGCATGAAACATTGTCGTGTGCATTCTTCAAGCGGTTTCTTCTTCAATTGAATTTACTCATCAATCTCTTGACAAAAATCTGTGAATCAATTGCAATTTATTTGTTATCAGATGACTTAACTGCATAATGTGATATTAATAATATTTTCCTCAAAGTTCATCTTTAATATCCAGTGCATTGATGCTTCAAATAAACCTTATACCTATTATCCGCAGTATTCATATTTGTATGTTTATTGTGGTACATATTGAATTTTGCTTTCAGTATATACTAATGATTTCAAATATTTTCATCTTTGCTGTATATTTTATCGCATTTATGCAATCAATACTTTACTACCATGCATCTAACGCTGAATTCAATTCTTCATTTTTTTTATCTGATTTTAAAATCCACTGCATGATCCGCCGGTTTGTCTTTTTAATCACATAGTTTGAATTGATTACGTTTGATGCATTCCAAATGTTTGAACTTTACATTGTGACAGAACTTTATTAAATAAACTAACGAATTAATTAATTTTTCCATTTCTCAAATTCCATGTCATTTGGAGGATTGCTTTGTTTTTCAACGAAAATTTGTTTCTTTGGTATCAAGTAGGAATTTATTGCTGTTGAACCTGGAAAAGACGATTGCACTTTCAAAAAATTTGTTATCATTTAATTCAATTTATATTTATGAAGAAGAGGAATTCAGAATCAAAAATTTTACAAACTATTTACTTTTGTGAAAGTAAAATAATTTTGATCTTTAATTAATAAGCTTTCAAAATGAAAACAATATTTTAGCTCAGTCGTCTGGTTTATTCTCGGGGACGTTCGAAACTTTACTGAAAACTACCAAATAAACTCGAAATTAGGAAAACAAATGAATGTTTATAACCAAGCTTGGAATTCTGTCCCAATGTGAAATGCGACTGTTACATCGTTGTAATCTTACTGCTGATGTGTTTAATATCAAGTAAGTCGATCCAGAAAACAAGCTGCCACACGAACACATTCAAGTACATGCATAATACAGCAGGGATACGGCCTGTAATAAAATGTTCGATCATTCCCTGATCAAATATCGTGGAAAGGCTACTTATGAATATTGTCAATAAAATAAATATAATATATGCGGTATATGCAAGTAATCGCTGTTACTTTGAAAAACCTATGTGACTCCTATTTACATGGAGAAAGAAATTGACATACGTCCGTCTTTTGGTTTGTTTACGTCAGAATTTTAAAACTATTTCGTTTACGTCCGCTTCTTATTGGCCAATAAATGAGTAAGTACTGGCCAATTGGCCATCATTGAAATCATATACAATTATGGTGGAGCGTTGTGCGCCAGTAAACAGCTATGAGATACTGTGCAACTAAAGCTTTTGAAAAATTTATGGCATAAAATTTTTTTTTCATTGGGCTACGCTAAAATACTTCATGACGCGAAGACGTAACAGTGATGATTACAAATCAAGTGTGAACTCAAGCGATAAATATCGACGAGAACGGTGAAGAAACCGAACTTTCACTGATTTTGTGTGACCATCTAAATGACCAACAACGTATAGGTTTCCTGTAAACAATTCATATCACAGACCAATGGTAGAAAGCAAATGATACTTGAAAAATAATAGAAGATAAAGTAAAGAACATATGTCATAATAATAGATAACACAATGACAAAACATTGAGATATATTCAAACATGTAACTAGTAATCTTAAAACAGGAGTGTTAGTGTTTTGTATAATAAACTCGAGTCCTTTGGTCTTTCAAGTCCGGATCTGTGAGTTTTAGCAAGGAAACTCAATCCTAATTATTTCGGCAATTTTTATATATGTATGCAATATATGATCTTATGAAACAACAACGATTTCTTACACAGATAGATTGTGTTATAATTCTTCAATGGTGGTAATATGAAAATATATTTTGTATTTTTACACTTCGATTAAGTGACAAGTTTTACAAATCAGAATAAAATTATCAGTATTTGGTGTACAGAGCGCTCAGAAGAATTTTGGGTCACCCACAATGAAGTGATATAGTTACAATACAAAGCTGAACTGGAATTAGATATCAAATGCTATTAAAATATGTTTTTCATTAAATGCTTAAACAGACCAGTACTAAGAACTCTTGAGGCAACTTCTCACCTAATAAAACAGCAACAGGAGGACAAGGCCCATGGTCATACATCATATCTTTAATTCTCTCCCAAGTAGCTTCATGATCTGAGTATTTCAGCCGATGAACAGATCGATCAATCATGAGAACATAAATGTAGTCACCAAGAGCCACAGCAGAAAAGTCAGTTTCTGATCCAGGCATGTTCTGGAAAATTTCAATAAACAATATTGTATTGAAGAAATCGTTGTCAAATGTAGATACGGATGAATGGGTGTGGCGGGATGAGAGAATCTAATCCCATTCGAATATTCGTCCTAAAAATGCCTTGTCCACAGATGGCACTTCATGCCAAGCGTTAGGAATACGCTCTCCACCTCATCTCTGATTACCCTGCGCAGTCGCAGGTTAAAAATCCATTACTGGATGGTTATGTGCAGGAGGATAGTTGGACTCATGGCCGATGTAGAGTATTTAACGTTACCGCGGGTCGGTTTCGGCTTCCTCCACCATCCAGTCAATGCTTGCAAAAAACTAATCCCATGCCCGACATGGACGGGTAAACGGACAAGACGCCATGGTTAGCCATATGACTAAGCTGGCTTATCAGCTTTCCTCTTCCTTGGGATAAATATGTAAATCCTATATCACATACGTACAAGTCAGGTATCTGACTTTAAATTTATCCCGAGAAAGGGAAAATCAAAAGCTGATAAGATGGCCAAGAACAGTCGAAATAAAATAAGTAATGCATTAATACAATATGTGGAACTACCACAACCATATCTTGCAATCCAATCGCATAAAAACACAAGCTTTGAGCATTTCTTTTATCATCTGGAGTAATAATGAAGACTAATGAATGATATTTTCTCTGTACAGTACGATTAGACAAAGATACAAGAGTTGAAGGTTGTCAAATACTAACCTGCATTTTTGTCCAAGAACTATTCCGAGGATCAAAGCATTGTAGGCTATTTGAATTACAATCAAACACTGCAACTGTAAAAAATAAAGTTTGTATCAGAAAGGAAAAGCAAAAATAACATCGTTCGAACCAGAACCTATCCCCAAATGAGTAAGTTTCTGAGTTTCAGATGACTAATGGTATTCTATATTTTCTACATCTTAATTCAACTTACTGCAGTACTGGCTTCTTTTCCTTGTTGTTTTATATTCTCAGCAGAGTGAACATCTGAAGCACCAACGTTTAAGCTGTCCATCACAGATATGAGTAGAGTGTGAGACTCTGAAGTGGACTCTATTTAGTAGCCACTCATACAACGGTACGAGGCTTTAATGCTTAACATACCTGGATCGCCACTCATTCGTAAGGAATTACCTGGCTTGGAAGCGCACTGTATTTCTACCTTATTTCTCACTCCAGTTGTGATGATAAGATTGGACTGAACAAATGAGTTCTCACCCTTGAAATCCTGCTCCAGCCTGCTGACCACTTGCTTTCTTATCCAACCAATATTCAAGCAAGGAATTTAAGCATCCTAATGTCTTGGATTACAGCATGAATCCTAAGTGTTTTTTTCTGTAAATTATTAGATACAAGTGAATTTTAATGTTTCACATATTCTGTATTCCTTCCAGGCATCAGAGAGTGTCAAGTTAAAAGCGTTGATATCTTGGATAAAACATGAGCAAAGAAATCGCAAAAAACTTCTGAAGAAATTGAACAACTACATTGATTTGCATAAAGTACCAGTGACTTATAGAAGATTTCTTGTTGAAAACGAGGTCGGTTATTTGAAATTGATACTTTTAAACCATTCATTATTGCAACATGTTAATGATTGTGAATATGTTATTTGGATTTTATCTGACTAATAAACAGCGCCGTGGGATTGGAGTTTGGAATATTGTATTACCCTTTATTTTCAAACTGAAAGCCAGAGCGAAGTTTTAGTTAAAAAATCTTGCATGTGCCAAAGATTCTTTTTCGTATAAATTTGGTTTTCACAAAGTTCGGAGCTTGAGTGTTTCAAGTTCTTCAACCTAGGGCCGCGGTAAACTATTCCCAGACCTACTATTCCCGCGGCATAAATTTCCTCCTCCTGCATCATTTAGTATTCATTATTTACACATAACATACTGTACTTTGTTTGTTTCAGCCAATGGTAAAGTCTTGTCCTGAATGCTCTCACACTCTACTCATATCTGTGATGGACAGCTTAAACGTTGGTGCTTCAGATGTTCACTCTGCTGAGAATATAAAACAACAAGGAAAAGAAGCCAGTACTGCAGTAAGTTGAATTAAGATGTAGAAAATATAGAATACCATTAGTCATCTGAAACTCAGAAACTTACTCATTTGGGGATAGGTTCTGGTTCGAACGATGTTATTTTTGATTTTCCTTTCTGATACAAACTTTATTTTTTACAGTTGCAGTGTTTGATTGTAATTCAAATAGCCTACAATGCTTTGATCCTCGAATAGTTCTTGGACAAAAATGCAGGTTAGTATTTGACAACCTTCAACTCTTGTATCTTTGTCTAATCGTACTGTACAGAGAAAATATCATTCATTAGTCTTCATTATTACTCCAGATGATAAAAGAAATGCTCAAAGCTTGTGTTTTTATGCGATTGGATTGCAAGATATGGTTGTGGTAGTTCCACATATTGTATTAATGCATTACTTATTTTATTTCGACTGTTCTTGGCCATCTTATCAGCTTTTGATTTTCCCTTTCTCGGGATAAATTTAAAGTCAGATACCTGACTTGTACGTATGTGATATAGGATTTACATATTTATCCCAAGGAAGAGGAAAGCTGATAAGCCAGCTTAATCATATGGCTAACCATGGCGTCTTGTCCGTTTACCCGTCCATGTCGGGCATGGGATTAGTTTTTTGCAAGCATTGACTGGATGGTGGAGGAAGCCGTAACCGACCCGCGGTAACGTGAACCACTCTACATCGGCCATGAGTCCAACTATCCTCCTGCACATAACCATCCAGTAATGGATTTTTAACCTGCGACTGCGCAGGGTAATCAGAGATGAGGTGGAGAGCGTATTCCTAACGCTTGGCATGAAGTGCCATCTGTGGACAAGGCATTTTTAGGACGAATATTCGAATGGGATTAGATTCTCTCATCCCGCCACACCCATTCATCCGTATCTACATTTGACAACGATTTCTTCAATACAATATTGTTTATTGAAATTTTCCAGAACATGCCTGGATCAGAAACTGACTTTTCTGCTGTGGCTCTTGGTGACTACATTTATGTTCTCATGATTGATCGATCTGTTCATCGGCTGAAATACTCAGATCATGAAGCTACTTGGGAGAGAATTAAAGATATGATGTATGACCATGGGCCTTGTCCTCCTGTTGCTGTTTTATTAGGTGAGAAGTTGCCTCAAGAATTCTTAGTACTGGTCTGTTTAAGCATTTAATGAAAAACATATTTTAATAGCATTTGATATCTAATTCCAGTTCAGCTTTGTATTGTAACTATATCACTTCATTGTGGGTGACCCAAAATTCTTCTGAGCGCTCTGTACACCAAATACTGATAATTTTATTCTGATTTGTAAAACTTGTCACTTAATCGAAGTGTAAAAATACAAAATATATTTTCATATTACCACCATTGAAGAATTATAACACAATCTATCTGTGTAAGAAATCGTTGTTGTTTCATAAGATCATATATTGCATACATATATAAAAATTGCCGAATTAATTAGGATTGAGTTACCTTGCTAAAACACACAGATCCGGACTTAAAAAACCAAAGGACTCGAGTTTATTATACAAAACACTAACACTCCTGTTTTAAGATTACTAGTTACATGTTTGAATATATCTCAATGTTTTGTCATTGTGTTATCTATTATTATGACATATGTTCTTTACTTTATCTTCTATTATTTTTCAAGTATCATTTGCTTTCTACCATTGGTCTGTGATATGAATTGTTTACAGGAAACCTATACGTTGTTGGTCATTTAGATGGTCACACAAAATCAGTTGAAAAGTTCGATCCATCAAGCAACAAATGGGAAAAAGTAAAAGACAAAAATCTCAACAGTCGTTATTCAACAGCACTGGGTGCTAGAGGTTAGAATGTGTTGTTTAATAAATGCCATTTACGTTGAATTGGCGCGAAACAGGCAGGCCGGCATACAATAGGGTAATGAATGGAATTGTCACTGGGCCATATAACCAACTTCAGAAATCTAGCTGGACCAATAAATGCTCTGCTTTACAGTAATAAAGGCACCGGACAAGACGGCGAAGTATTTAACGCATCAAAAAGAGCGTAAAACGTGTAATTTTACCCATGTGAGCGACTATTTAAACATGAACTGTCGGATTAGCTCTTTATGCTTGATGGGGAAAAATCTAAGTGTTGACAAGGGCCACATTAAATAGCTTTGCCTGTTGCAAACCGCTGGTCTAAACCAAACAAGGAAAAATACCGTTTGTAACAGACCAGTAGGTCGTTTTGTATCAGTGGTTGCTTTCACAAAGTGTTTTCTTGAAGCAAACTTGCAATACACTTCGGTAACTAAAAAATGATTGCCAACAGATATCGGATTTATCAGTTTGTCCTAAGTTTTCATCGAATACCAGAATGCAGAAAACGCTTGAAAGTAATAATCCTTGTTTAATTCCAGGTTGTATATACAGCATTGGTGGATTACTATCAGTTTTTTTTTACACCAACCAAGTAGAAAGATTTGACCCAACATCATCAACTTGGTCATTTGTTGCATCCATGAATGAAGCAAAGGAATTTGTCGCAGCTGTTGAAAATGAAGGAAAAATATATGTTCTAGGTAGGTTTGTGTTTGTTGCTAAAAATGTGCGAACCTCAAGAAAAAAATATTTAGTTTTACTTAAAATAGCAATTAACCAGAAAATTTCAATGCTTCAAGATATCAAATGCAATGCAAACATGTTAAAGCATCGTCATGAACTAATAATATTTCATTAATGTTATTCTGCAAGATTGCAGAATTATATTGTTATGTGGCAAATCATGTTCAAATGTTTGTATAATTATATATTTACGAATGCAAAGGTCAATCCGATTGCCGTGCAACTTGTAAACTCATAAATATATTTGGTACTATTGCGCCCTTCTTACTAGAAATATTAACCAGTTAGTGTTTGGAATTAGGAGTGATATTCAGACATTCTGAACAGGTTCCAAAATCTTCAGTTCAGGCTAGTAAAATTTTCCGCATTATATTCATCACCTTGCAGTTGTTACCTGCCATCATGTTAGTTCACTATTCCATTTTTATTCATTTATTGCTTTGTCTTGTGTAGCTGAGATTGTCAAAAGATGGATAAACATTGTTTTGTATCATTTTAGCAAAATTGCAAGCAGATATAAACAAACTGTTTATATTATTCAGGTGGATATGCGAACAATCACTTGAAAACTGTTGAACGATATGATATTTCAACAAACTTGTGGTCCATGGTAACTCCCATGTTAACGAAGCGGAGCTGGTTTTGTGCTTTTGTGATTGATTCAGATATTTACGCAGTTGGAGGAAGGAACAGGTAGAGTTATTGAAATTTATTACAACATGGTAGGCACTAGGGCAGGGGTTCCAAAGCTTTTCTCAGGACGACCCCAAAGACAACTTTCAAGTGTCCAGTGCGACCCCAGGTCAATATATATTTTTTCCATGTAACTTTAGAGCTCTTTCACTGGACTTTGGAGTTTGGTCGTGTGGTGGTAATAAGTAAAATAAGCTAAAACATTTAAACTTTTGATTTTAATTAAAAATACCGAAATAACAAAAAAAAAGTTTTAAAATTGAAAATTTCTTTTATTGGGAATGGTCACTGTTTAATTTTAATCAGTTTCCTGTATCTGGGGATGTATGATGTCAGGCAGCATACCAAAGAATTTTTCAAGTTTATGTTTGTTATGCGGCTGCGATAATCACTTTTAGTAAACTTTTACCATACCTCAGCGACCCCACCGACACCATGACCTATTTGCGACCCTACCTACTTATCACTCCGATCCAATTTGGGGTCGCGACACGGGGCACCCCTGCACTAGGGTCTTCTGTTTTGGAGATTTTGTTCTGAAATACTTATTCCCAAAGAAATATTTGTTCCCCTGTATTCATCACTATAAGTGTTGGGCCAATCTAGTGTCTATATTGTCGATGCTCACAGAAATAAACTGAAATCTTTATATTTTATTCATAACTTTGGATAGATAATCGCTTTTGGTTTGAGCTCTTTGTGCGGATAGAAGAAGCAGTATAATCATATATATATATATATATATCACTATGAAGTTTGAATCAGAGTCTGCCACCTGCGGTAACCGGTCATTTTTACTTTTTTCGTATCTTGAGTTACTGTAGAATTTAAAAATCTATTTTCAATGAGTAGCCTAACAACCACTTTACAAACCATTTGTCTTGTAGAACTGATATCTTCTCTGTATTTTTTTCAGTTCACCAGGAAGCATGGAAAAGTTTGATTTCAAGAAAGTTCAATGGGAGATGATTGACACGAAGAACATGAATCTGGCGATACTCGATGCAGTAAAAATTAATTTGAAGTGATTTGATTGTATATGACAGAGAACACAGTTCCTTGTGTTACCATTTAAGGACATAATAGTAGTTTATGTTTGTATTCTTACTATTATGGAATTGTATGATAGATATTTGACATTTAATAGGTGCTCGTGTTACCACTGAGTAAATTTTTTAAACTTCTATAGTGATTTCTTGCATTACTTACCGTAAATAATTTAAATAGTTTTCTTAAATGTAATTACTCAATGACATTGCCTAGAAACTTCAACTCACTGGACATAGCTATGTTTACTACTGATGTGAAGAAATTTTTTTAAATGATTTGTTTGTGTTATTAAATACCCTATATTTGTTTGTAGCATTTTTTTATGTGAATTCCGATTATGCCAGTGTGTAGTCGGACAGAATTGATGCCCGTATAAAAAAAGATTGTTGGTTGATGGACATTCTGACTCCTGCTCTCAACGACAGGAAAACAGAGTTTATAAATCTTACATTGGCCTCGACTCCTCAGCCTTGATTTGGCTTGCCTATCATTTAAAGTTAATTTTTAGCAAATTGGAGTGGGATTCTATATCCTTGTTATACAAAATTTGTCACCAAATATCATAAATCGTTGGAAGCGAGTGTTATATACAGTCAGTGGCCAGTGAAAATTAAATTATTAATCCCATTCAGTTTTTAATGCCATTGGATATTATCTGGATATGAAATATTGTCTTGTGCATTCTTCAAGCGGTTTCTTCTTCAATTGAATTCAAATATAATTTCTTGATTAAAATTCGTGAATGAATTGCAATTTATGATTTAGCAGATGCCTTTTCCGCACAATATAATATATTCAATATAGTTTTACTTTAAACAAACCTTTTCCAGTGCTTTTTGCAAAATACTTATACAATAAATTGCATTCATCTGTAAGTATGTATGTTGTGGTTATTAAAGTTTATTTCTGCTTCCAATATATTCGATGAGTAATTTTTTTTCATCTTTGCTGTATATTTTATCGCATATATGCAATCAATACTTTACTACCATGCATCTAACACTGAATTCAATTCTTCACTTTTTATCTGTTTTGAAAATCCACTACATGATCCGCCTCTCTGTCTTTTAATCACATATTTGAATTGATTACGTTTGATGCATTCCAAATGTTTGAACTTTACATTGTTTCTGCGACAAACCTAACCTTTATTAAATAAGTCGCAGAAACAAACGAATTAATTAATTTGTCCATTGTAGTGTCTCGCCTCTATCTTCAATGTTTTTTTTATCTTGCTAAGCTTTCCCCAAGGCAACACACGATATGAGGCTTTTACTGCTACAATTCAGTATGCACAAAAGTAACTGATACAACTTAATAAACAGCGAATAACACCTTACAATAGAACCAGCACGAGCCACGCCGTCAATGTCCTTCTGCTCCCCTTGACATATCGCGCAGGACTAAATCAATCATGCAATTCATGACCATCGGACCATGAACACTACATCCCTCCTTTTGTTACGAGTAGATGGTAAACTAGACTTATTTCATTACAAAGTCTTTAAATCTGGAAGGCAGTTTTCGTTCTCGCCTTGGACGCTCATAAGGCTGAGTAATTGATTCCTCCGAATTTGGCCTGGTCGCGTTTGGAGCAATTTGCGACTCTGTGGCTTTATTGTCAATTTCATTCTGGGCGTATTTCTTTACAAATGTTGAATTGCGACGAAATTCTTTTCCATTTTCATCTCTGACTGTGACTTCCCCTCCTTCCTTCTTGACGACTTCACACGGAAATTTATTGAAGTTTGTCGACATCTTGTCAACTTTCTCTTGCTTAACGAGCACCGAATCTCCGACCTCAACATCTTGTAAAATTTATCTTCTGTTGTAATCGGAGTACAATTTCCCTTGTAGCTTTTTCTCCAGTCTCTGTCTCGGTGTTCTTCGCCGATTATGTTGTATTTTGGTCGGATTTCTGGAAGCTTTGTTCTCATCTCTCGACCAAACATCAAGTTGTATGCGGTGTAGACCTGTATGCAAGTAGAAATTTGTTTAATTCAGATTTCCAATCTTTACCTTCTACTTGGGCTATTCGTATGGCTTTCATTAAACTTCGGTTTTGTCTCTCCACCTCGCCGCTCGCTTGTGGCCACAATGGAGTAGTAGATTTATGTTGAATTCCATGTTCGTCTAAAAATGATTTGAATTCATTAGATACAAGCTGTGGTGCATTGTCAGTTCTTAACGTAAGTGGAATTCCGTAACGTGAAAATATGGTGCTCAACGCTTCAATTATTTTCTTACTTGTTGTCGACCGCACAATTACAATTTCATAAAAACGACTGTAGTAATCTACAATTACCAGTATGTTATCACCAGAAGGCAAAGGTCCTAAAACATCGGCAAAACAATCTATCCAAGGTCCACTGGGTGGTCGTGTTCGCGTCATTGGTCCAGGCGGACTATACGAACTTGTTACCTGACATCCATTACATTTCCGTTCAGCATCACGATCAATGTTTGGCCACCACACTTTACTTCGAAGTCGATTTTTGGTGTTCCTTCCCCACAATTCCTTGGTGTCCTTCATGTGCAAGCTCTAGAACACGTTTTCTGAGTATCTGTGGAATTACAATTCTCGTACCACGTAAAATTAATTGACCATAAATACAAAGTTCATTCTTCACATGCAAAAATGAATTGCCACACTTTGACCAATTATGTGATTTAATGCAATCTCTCACAATTTGCAATTCAGGGTCTTTAGCAGATGCCTGCTCAATTTCATGTGGCGTCAAAGCAATCGGGCAACTACTTTGCACAACCATTCGTATGAAGAAAACATATTCCGCTGTTGTATCACGCTGGCCAGGCACATTAATTAAGACGAGATAATACATCGGCAATATTACTCTTACCCGGTCGGTATACTACATTGAAGTCATACGCTTGTAATCGCTATACCCATCGTTCAATCCTTGCTGAGGGCTTTGAAGTTTTAGAGTATATGCATTCCAAAGGTTTGTGATCGGTTTCAAGTTCAAATTTCCTGCCAAAAATATACAAGTTAAATCTCTCACATGCCCACACTATAGCTAAAGCTTCCTTTTCCGTCTGGCTATATCGTCTTTCTACGTCTGACATTGTCCTCGAAGCATACGAAATTACTCTCCAAATTCCGTCTTGCAATTGGGTTAAAGCGGATCCTAGTCCTGTCGGTGAAGCATCTGCAATTATTCTTGTCCTGCAGTCAGATCTGAAATAAGCTTATGTGTTTGCATTAGTTAATGAACGTTTCAATCTTTCGAATGAATTTTCACACTGCTTACCCAATCAAATTTAGAATTTTTCTTAGTCAATGCACGTAAAGGCGCTGCAATCGAAGAAAGGTTTGGTATAAACTTTGCACAATATTGAACAAGACCCATAAAAGATTTTACTTCTCTGGCATCTTTTGGTCGTCGTGCATTTCTTACTGACGCCACCTTTTCCTCACAAGGATCAATACCTTGACATGTGAGCTTATGACCAAAAAACTTGATCTCAGGAAGTCGAAATTGACATTTCATACCATTCAGCGTTAGACCGGCTTTGTCCAACTTATCAAGAACATCAAATAATCTTTCATCATGTTCCTTCACATTCCGCCCATGGATAGTGATGTCGTCCGCTATGTTTGCGACACCCCGACAGTTCTTCACAACGTCTCTGATTATTTGCTGATACTTTTCTGGTGCAGATGATAAACCAAACATAGTCTTTTGTATCTAAAAATTTCATTATTAGTTACGAACGTTGTGATATATCGGCATTTCTCATCAAGCAATATTTGATGAAACCCCCATTTCAGATCGAACTTCGAAAATACGGCGCTTCCGCTCAAGTCGTGGAGTAAGTCTTCAACAGTCGGTATAGGTTGCCTTTCACGGAGTATGGCTTGGTTAGCTCGGCGCATGTCAACACAAATTCTAATATCTCCATCCTTTTTATGATCTACAGTTAAAGGCGAAATCCAGGTACTTGGACCTTCAGGCGCTTTTTCGATTATGTCTGCTTTCAGAATTTCATCTATTTTTGCATCTACTTTGTCTCGCAACGCATTTGGTATACGGCGCAGAGGTTGAGCAATTGGTTGTCAATATTCAAAGTCAATTTGTAATCTTTTAAAAGGCCAATTCCTTCATTCAATTTTCCATACTTGGAAAATATATCAGAATTTGAAGTATCAATAGTTTTGGAACTCACTGCATTCACGGGCCCCACTCTTAATACATTAAGTTTTGTTGCAGCTTCTTTTTCTAACAAAGTTTGACAATTGCCTTTGACAACAACAAAATCAGTCCCGACATTTACTTTCATTATTCAAAACGAAAACATTAGCAGTAACGTACCTAAGACCTGAAGTGGTTTAGTACTTCCATAAGCGTAGAGTGATGGTATCGAGCATTTTCTCGAATTACACACAATTAGAATAAATGTCGTTCAAAAGGAATATTGGATTTCGGAGTAAAATATTCATCAAGTAAATTTAAAGTTTCGGTAAATGTTTTCTCTTCATCGAGTCCCGCTAAAGTATAAAAAATATCTTGTACCTTTACACCAGCGGTGAACAAAAGCAAAGCTTTCTTGGAGCTATCTTCCGTCGTTCCCTTGGCCGTCAAATATAATTTAAATGAACGTCTCCAACGTTGCCACCGTTGGGAAATACCGTGCGGGTCTCCATCGGAATCAAATGGTTGCATGGTTCCAATGTAATTCTGCATGATCTTGGATGGCTATATTCCTGCTATATAGAATAGATCTGTTTCAATCAAAAAAGTTACCAACGATTTCCTTTATCGTCCAAGTCCAGCAGGTCTTCGCCAATTGTAATTCGATATATTCCAATATCCTCGTCGCCAGTTGTAGTGTCTCGCCTCTATCTTCAATGTTCTTTATCTTGCTAAGTTTCCCCAAGGCAACACACGATATTTGCACACAAAATAAGAGGCTTTTACTGCTACATTTCAGTATGCACAAAAGTAACTGATACAACTTAATAAACAGCCAATAACACCATACAATAGAACCAGCACCAGCCACGCCGTCAATGTCCTTCTGCTCCCCTTGACATGTATCCTTGCGCATTTATATCGCGCAGGACTAAATCAATCATGCAATTCATGAACATCGGACCATGAACACTACATCCATTTCTCAAATTCCACGTCAATTTGGAGGATTGCTTTGGTTTTCAGCGAAAATTTGTTTCGTTAGTTTCAAGTGGGAATTTATTGCTGTTGAACCTGGAAAAGACGATTGCACTTTAAAATGTACGTTATTGTGACAAAAAGTAAAAACATATTCATGGAGAAGGGGAATTCTAGATCAAAAATTTTACTAATTACATTTCTGAAATTAAAATAAGTTTGTAATATTTTTCAATTTTAAATTATATTTATCCCATTTCATGAGATATGTACATGTGATTTCTAGTTCGATGATTGCATGATCTTTACAAGCTCGCAAATTAAAACAAAATTGTAGCCTAGTCGTCGTCTATTTTATTCTCGGGGGGCGTTTCTCGAAACTTCACTGAAACTACCAAATAAACTCGATTTTATAAAAACAAGCAATTGTTTATACCCAAGCTTGAAAATATGTCCCAATGTAAAATGCGACTGTTCAATTTCAACTATTACATCGCTGTAATCTTATTGATTATAGCTAATGAATTCAATAAAAAGGAAGTCGATTTAGAAAACAAGCTGTCGCAATAACATATTCAAGTACATACATAATATAGCAGGGATGCGGCCTGTAATAAAATGTTGGATCATTTCCTAATCAGATATCGGGGCAGATTCTTATGAATATTGTCAATGAAATGAATATAATATATGCGATGTATATACAAGTAATCGCTGTTAATTTGAAAAACCATGTGACTCCTATTTACATGGAGAAAAAAGTTCACATACGTCCGCCTTTCGGTTTGTTTACGACTGCATTTTAAAACTAATTTCGTTTACGCCCGCTTTTATTGGCCCATGTCTGAGCAAAGTACTGCCCATCATTGGAATCCTATACAATCACGGCGGAACGTTGTGCGCCAGTAAACAGCTATGAGATACCGTGCAACTGAAGTTTTGAAAAACTTCTGTCATAAAAATTTCTTTTTATTGGGCTACGCTAAAATACTTCATGATGCAAAGATATTTTACAAATCAAGTGTGAACTCAAGCGACAAATATCGACGAGAACGGTGAAGAGACCGAACTTTCATTGATACGTTCCGAGTCATTGACATAAATAATAAGTCATGATTTTATCAAAGTATTGTTTGGTTGCCGCATACCTGCCAATAGTGCGCAAACAAAGGTCACCGTCGACCATATTTGCATAAAAATTGGTCAAAAATGATTTTTGCAGGCCACAACAAGGAAGTATAAACAAAGATGATTACGGCAGTTCGACCGAGAAGAGAAAATATTTAGGGTGAACGCACGCTTTTCTTCCACTAGGATAGGATGGGATTGACATATTTATTTGGGGGGGGGGGGGGGGGGGGGGGGGCGGAAAGCCGATAATAGGGCTTAACCATATGGCGAACCACGCCTCTCCTACGGTTTCTATTCCCTGTCGGGCAGTGGCGTAGCAAGACCCCCCCATAACATATCGCTGTTAAAAGGCAATGGTAACCTAGAATTTGCCGTTTATCTTGGTTACTTTAATTTTGTTCATACGTGCTTCCTCTTCTGCCCTTTTTCTGCGTTTCTGTGTGCCACTAAGAGGTTTTGCTTTCGACATCATTCTGACAGCCTTCGTAATTTTGCCGCCGGTGCGATCAAACCACATGACCTCGAAAATCGACGACTCCCGGGCATTGTTACGTAAACAAGAGAGCAATGCTCAAATATATGGACACGAAAACTATTTGCAATAATTGCATCACGCTGTTAAACCGGCAAATATTTTTTGCATTGATGAAACCGCAACCACCATATTTCATAACATGTTGAATACTATTGGAAAGATTGTAATGCTTCTTTATTAGCATATTGATGTTGTTTACCGCAGAACTGTAATGAAAAAGGCTAAAAGATGAGCATAAACATTGCAGCTGTGCAAGCGTACAAAAAAATGGAATAAGTTAATTTGACTGCAAATACAGTAAGAGTAAACATGTAAATAAACTTGATATGATTTGGCACATACGGTACCTACGTCATTGACTGTACAGTGGTCATATATTTCATTCTCACATCTGCAAATTGCAACAATTTTATTTTTAAAATAGATGAGTAGGCTATCGATCAATTTATATTTGATAAAACTGAACAATATAACTAATTAATCCCATACAGCCATACCAGACTTGGAATGGTACATTACCGGTAACCAGACAAGAGGCTGTGGTTCGCAATATGGTTAAGCCGTTCTATAGGCTTTCCTCTCCATCGGGATAATTATGTAAATCTTATCCTTTTTGTAAAGTCTCTTCCTCTGCATATTTCTGTATTTACTGATTTATGTACACTAACCTGCTGCACATGTTGAAATTTTTGTGAAGTTTCTTCCTCTGCATACGGTACCATACGTATTTATGCAAATGTTGTTTCCAAAAAAATAAATTAGAAAGGCATAGCAGCTGTGCAGACATGCTGGCTCATTACAAAAACTTAATTTCAATGCAGGCACACACTCTAAACAAATATAATTAATGCAACTAGTACAGTAGGTAATACTGTACTAGTCTACCGATATCGCACCTGTACAGCTGTACCGGTACGTACCGTAACGTACTACGGTACCGGTAAGACGGTACGTAAACCTGTAAACGGTACCTGTACGTGCCGTACAGGCCACAGGGATTGTCATAGCTTTCCCAGCTATCGTACCGGTACCGGTATCACTTTCGCTTAACACGGGAACCACAGTCTACAAATACTGAAATATACGGAAAGTGAACATTGATTGATTGATTGAACACCGAGCGAAACAGTACCGGTAGTTTAACTTAACCTCAAAAACCTTTCATTGTGGGTACCGGTAACCCCAAACATCTCGATCCCCCATAAACAACTCTTAGCGGAGCAAGAATTATGATCGCTTCTCAGTTGATATGCCTTCGCGCAATCGCCACAAGGTGTCACTATTTTTTATTCTGATCACTTCTTTGAACACAAAAAACGAATCTCTCGAAGTCCACAGGAAATTTTAAAATAAATAAAAGTAATAGCCTTCTGGAGAAAAATTTTATTTTCAACCACTGAAAATTTCAAAGCAATTGGTCCAGTATTCGAAGAGAAAAGCGACTTTTTAAAAACGTGTCGAAGAACAAGAACAAGAACAAGAACAACAACAACAACAACAACAACATAATATTGAAACGATCGTTATGTCCACTTCGTGTCCAATAACCGATTTGAGCAGAACTAACATCAACGTTATAAGATGTGCATAACTGGTTTTGCAATGCAGCTTTTGGTTTTGCGGCTTAAATTTCTAAATTCTAACCACTTGGGCCCCTTTGCGCTGTGGGCCCTCCCGCGACCGCGGGGGTGGATGCTACGCCACTGCTGTCGGGTATGGGATTAGTTAGTTATTTGATTTCGGAATTATGGACTTGGTGGTGGAGGAAGCCGTAACCGACCGGCGGTTACGTGAATCACCCAACGACGCAAGGAGTCCAGCAATCCTCTAATGTTCATAAGTTGGTTTACAGACCCTAGGGTTCATGATATGACACATTATTTAGATAACTTCAGCTTGTGACATAGAATACATGCAAAAAACTCGATGGGTCACTCAGGGTTTATAATAATGGGACCCAGACGAAACTACTTTCAACCACAAAAGCTTCGCTAAAAAGACCGCAAGTTTGTCACATAAGCGCTTGTCGGCAAAGGCTTCCTCCACGATCGAGTCCATGCATAACAGTAATCGTAAGACTGGTAATCGTAATATCACTGATATTATTGAGCCGTTTTATTTAAACGGCTTTCGTCTTCCACGGAAAAAATATTTGTTACCGTATGGCTATTATGAGCCAATAACCTCGACTAACCCATGAGCTTTGTCGCACTATAATAAAACTCATACAACTGGTACGAAGCAAACAATAATATATTTTAGGGGGAAATAAATAAATTGCAATAAATATACAGTTGGCAAAGAGCGTATAAATTATTGTTAAACCAATAGTTAGAAATTGTTTCCATACGCACGAACAATTATTTTCCCGTGTAGGATGAATTTTTGATTTGAATTTTTGTAGGATGAAATGCATGAAAGAGTTCTGCTATTTTGTTATTATTATTAATTTATTGTTATTATGACTCATTATATTGGTTGCGCTTTGTTACTTCAAATTGAGACTGCGTCTTATATACGTTACAGACTTACGGTCTCTTTGAAGTTTGTAATACTCGCTTTGTACTCGTACCGGTGTCCGCTTTGTACTTGTACTGGTAACCGCTGGCATTACCCCTTTACCGTACCTTTGTGGTGCATTATTTGCATTCTAGCATAGTCCAATGGAAATTGTTCAGTTTGTAGAATTGAATAGGTGCCGTACCGATACCGTAAAAGCAGGTAACTTCGGATGGTTTGTAACTTCGGGTGGTTTGTAACTTCGGATGAAATTTTAATCGTTTTTATCTCGACTAAATTGTGTCATATTGTGCTTATGACAGTTTCTATAGTGAGGACTTATATATCTAAATCTGTTATTACATTCAATCGCACAGTTTAATTTATTTTATGATTGAAAAAATCATGTTTTAGCATAAAATTGACACTGCGACTCAAATCGTGACTTCTACTGATGCTAACTTCGTCAAAATAGCGTCATTCGATAGAGGGCGTTATCAATGTATATAGAAAATTAGACTGATCGCGAGATGTCGTATGAGACCCGATAAAAAATTAAAATTTGAATAATTTTTTTTTATTACAATAATAGCATCTGACGCACACGTTGAACTTGACGTCACCCTAACGTTGCTCACTTCGAGGACGACGTCATGTTGCGTCGCCGTTACAGGTTTGACGCCAGACATTCGGGCGCCGACGAGTTGGCGTAGATTTGAAAATAACAACGATATTTTGTTCGATTGATCAAAATCGGCAAAATATACGCATCAACCATTTTCTGTGGATCGTAAATTCATGGCGTCAAATGCTGGAAATGTAATTCAATTAAATTTATTAAAAATGGCAATTAATGAAAAGCATATCCATTCGATTTGACGATTTCAAATTTCTCCATTTGGTACGACAACATGGTTCAAAATAGAAAAATTGTAAGCAGTCGAGAAATATTGCGTAAATATAAAAATATATAACCAGCGATAAATACCAACAATCATTGTTGCAAGTGAGTTCCGTTTCTTGAATTTAACGAAAGTAATTTAAGATTTATGCACGGCCGACATTTAAATAGGTCAATTTAATAAAGAGTGCTGTCATGTGCATGCTCAATAATACAGTACGGCACACTATCCCGAATCCGGACTTGCGTCTACATTCCGGAAGAGCCAAAATATGAATAGGCGTCTGTGAAACCGGGGGCGTCGAGTCGTCTGCGAGCTCGATGCGTGAGAACGTCAGATGTCTGGATATGACGTCAAAGAAAGTCACGCACAGATCGGCAGTTCGGCACGGCTCTCGAATTTTGCTAATTTGATTTTCGTTTTTTACCGATGTATACTGACCTATATGGTTAGATATACGATGTATTTCTGAATCATTATATTCAGTCTACTGTTGGTAGTGCCTAATTAAAATAATGTCGCGTAAATGCAAACGTCTGTGAATAAAATAATTACTTCTAAATAATATCAAGAGATTACAAAATTATGCGTTTCGATTAATACGTCTACGAGTCCAACTAATTTTATTATAAGTGTTTGTGACTACATGACATCGTTTGAATTGTCGTATAACGAAGTCAAAACGATGCACGATATCGAAGTTTTTTTTTTTCAATAGTTAAATTAATATCGATAGTGAAACTTTGTATGCCCGTTAATACCTGTAATCACAACAATTTAACATAGCATCTTCGTTTATTTAGAACTGAAACTTCCAGAACGCACAACGATTACGAATTACGATATCATTTAATAATTATATTCGAGATTTTTATTTAAATTTGAGCGTCAACAATCTATAGTAAAATAAAAGCCTCGATGATTAATTGGATTAAACTATTTTGCCAATTTGATTCTTGTTTTTCACAGACTACGCAAGTTGATCATTTGCGGCATACGAATGCATCAATGCGGCATTATATTAATTTGATTCTTGTTTTTCACCTATCTATTCTTGCATAAATCACGCAAATTAACATTTGCGGTATATGATTGCCTCGACGTGGCATTGAATTAAAATATTCTCGTATTCCGTATACTTCGAAGTTAAAACATTCGCGACATATGAATGTATCGATGCCGCATTATAATAGTTTGAATCTTGTTTTTCATCAATCTATTCTAGTATAAATTACGCAAATTGAACATTTGCGGCATATGAATACATCGATGCGGCATGATATTACATTATTTTGCTAATTTGATTCTTGTTTCTTGCCGATCTATTATTGTGTAAATTACGCAAGTTGATCATTTGCGGCATATGAATTAAATTATTTTCGTATAGATTAACATTTGTGGCATATGAATGCCTCGATGTGGCATTGAATTAAATTATTCTTGTATACCGTAACTTTCGAAGTTAAACATTTGCGGCATATGAATGTATCGATGGGACATTATATTATTTTGAATCTTATTTTTTACCGATCTATACTAGTATAAATTACGCAAGTTGATCATTTGCGGCATATGAATTAAATTATTTTCGTATAGATTAACATTTGTGGCATATGAATGCCTCGATGTGGCATTGAATTAAATTATTCTCGTATACCGTAACTTTCGAAGTTAAACATTCGCGGCATATGAATGTATCGATGGGACATTATATTATTTTGAATCTTGTTTTTTACCAATCTATATTAGTATAAATTATGCAAACTGAACATTTGCGGCATATGAATACATCGATGTGGCATTATATTAAGTTATTTTGCTAATTTGATTCTCGTTTTTCGCCGATCTATTCTTGTATAAATTACGCAAGTTGCACATTTTGCGGCATGTGAATGTCTCGTTGCGGCATTAGATTAAATTATTGCTTTATGAACTAATTCATCTAATGCTATATCGAGGCATTAATTTTACTGTTTATCGATTGTGTGTTATCAAAATGTAATTTTTATTATCGCTGATCCATTTATTATCGTTAACACGCCATCCTATCTACATTGAAAATGAGAGAAACACGGCACGCCAAGGTTTACGTCGAGGAACGGCCGATGCGTGCCTGCGTGCGTCGATTGAAATTCAGTGACGTCACACGCCGTCAATCGTTTTTTGCTCATTTCTCTCGAACCGGTAAAAATTTTTTTACATCGGTAGATCTGATTATTTTTTCACGAGGAATTCAATGGTGATGGTTTTAGATTGCGCTTTTTGTTAGTTTACTGCGCAGCTTCAATTTATCGATATCAGGAGACAAAATCCGCCAGACGTCCATCGAAGGAGGGATATTCGATCACCGTTAAAATAGGTTTCTCTAAAACGAGAGATTGTCTCTCGATCTGTAAAGTGTGCCGTACTGTAATATATATTGTGCGACTATACATGGTGTGACTGTGGAGTGTAAAAAACGCTATCAAAACATCATCGGCTATAACTAAATCGACTATGATCGGTGGATATTCGGATCTAAAGTTACGATAAGAGAAAATAAAACGAGACATTTTAGTATAAAAACAACTTGAAAGTCCCGCGCCGGAAATCCTACGGTCGACATTATCATCGTCACTCGCGACATGGATTGAACATCTGGCATTTACGCAACGACGTAAAGTGTGTTTTGTCCTCACGCGCGCACTTTTTGCTCTAGTTGCGGTGACGCAGGGAGGGGATACACCCATCCGAAGTTAGATATTTATTTGCGTCGTTACAGATCACAGAAAATGAGACAATTAAGACAGAAAAAAATGATCCGATCATCGAGAAAATTATATGTAGATGCAGAGAATCACATTAATGTAATACTAATATATTTCAAGTTTAACGCGAATTGGACAACAAACGGCGGAGTTATTGATTGAAATATAGTGAAATCATCCGAAGTTAGCTGCTTTTACGGTACGTAACCTGTATGTTGTATGTATGTTTCAATCAATCATTTTATTTCGGCTCTCTGACCTAAAACCGAACAACACAAAAAGTACCGAAAACAGACAACAAATACAGAAATACCTGGAAGGCGAGAATAAATTAAAAAACGTACAAATACCCGCCCACCCACCAAAAAATAAAATAATACGAGTATACAAAAAAATATGGACACGATTCAAAATCGGGCAATGCTTATAACTTAATTTAACCCTTTCCGTGCGGTGGGCACGTATACGTACCCACGACAAAAGTCGCTAGATTGCGGCGGGTACGTTGATGTACTCCACTGTTTTATTTAGCAATCGGTCGCAAACTGTTGGTCTAGTTTTTCCGGGTTTTAGTTAATTGATAAGAAGTCTTCTTCGAGATTACCATAAGCGATGGTAAATCTCGCTTTGGTTTACGACGGGAATTTTATTTGCACCGGAACGAGGGAGTGTTTTTGAAATTTATGCAAATTTCGGTGTTTTTTGGGTCATAGTAGAAGATATATTATCCCTTCCATCTACCAAAGTATTTTGAGTTAGATCACGAAATTGCTACAGCAATATTATGCTGTTGTTTGCCAACCACGAAGCGGTAACAGTAAAGGATTTAGCGAATATTTCTATTTTTTATCACGATTTGAAGTTTCAACTCCCAAAAAAAAAATGCTTTTTTTCTATCCGGTTTGTGACTCAGACCACCACTTTTAAAAAAACTTTTTTTTCTAATCGATTAGTTGTGGGGGTACAAATGCATAAAATCGGCGTAGCAAATACGATTATTTAATAAAAAATAAAAATCGCATGGAAAGGGTTAAAATGATAAAAGACACATAATTCTGTAATTGTTGGAATCCGTGGATAATTTACATGGAGTAAAAAATTGTTGCGCTTGGAATAAAACAGCCTTAATTCAGTTAGATAAAGTTTAATGTAATAGAATCCTAACGGCTCCTCAGTCTCTGATTTTTGAAAACCTAATGATTCAAATGATCATATACGATTATGATAGCTGAGAAATCGCCAGGATTAATTTTGCAGTAAATATATATAAATACAGCTGATCCTGAATGCTGTAAATTCTGGGGCTGGGAAGTCTGGGATGTTAATTCGTCTCGTAAAGACTTACCGTATATTTTCGCACATACGCCGAGTTTAAAACACAAAAAAAAAGTTGCCAAACTAAGAGGGCGGCTTATACTCGCGTAACTCAGATTGCATAAAAAAATCGACTCATTCGCGCATGACATTGATCACGCAACGAGATTGACATTTAGCTAACTTGCCGGTAATTCCAAAAGCTTCAAACCGCACTAAGTTCTCACGATAAAGAACGCACACACACAATCGCTTGTGCCGGTGTGATTGTCTCATCATACAGCTGATGGCTTGTACAGTCTGTGATTGGTTGTTAAACACGTGACGCTTGTACAGTCTGATTGGCGTCGATTTACGGCCAGCGTTTCGTGGTGAAACGTTATCATTTGGTGCACTATCGCGGTACAACGCAAGTAACGGCGCCCTCATTTTGATCACCTTTACGATATGTTATCCTTTTCAGTTGCGCTGATGAAGACTCTTATCTCCGTTATAATTGAAATATTTACCGTTACATATGCATGACATCGCTTACGCTGTTGAGGTGATGACACAATATTTAAAATTAAATGATAAATAAAATTATTCAAATCGCATTACGGAGCAACATCGAAATAATGGAGCTTGTAAATATGTCACAAAACGACATTCATTCTACGACGTTTGAAAATCCTTTTAATAGCAACTTCCGAATCAGCGATTTATAAGAATGTGTTAATACAACATTCGATTTAAAAGAAATTGTTTTATGCTGATCCCTTCTGTTTTATCCCTTCATTAATACAAATCACCGCGCATTGAAAAGCAATATAGACGTTATTAACATAAATTTACAAGTAAGAATCAGGTAGAATAATACTCACAGTCACAGCATTAATTCCTAACAATAAAACTGTAATTTCAATTATTTTGAACAACCATTTAACTGAAAAGTTGAAATAACATATGAATATGGTGTGATAAATATTGCTGTACGTCCATGGGTTAGGCAACAGCTGTGTTTTCCGTTTTTTTCCTGAATCAGCAAAACCGAAGGGTCATAAATCAATTACGTTATCTCGTGGTAGCGTTTTCTTTCTGAAGTGCCGATATCGGGCAGAAAGTGCTTCCCCCGTTTTTGTTTTTAAAGGATTAACACAAATAACAGCTGGTATACAAAGTCAATTAAATAATCGGCAGACACTTTGGCATACATTATAAAATATATCAGCCCATATAATATAAATATAAAATAAGGATTGTAAAATATTTTCAATCAAAAATGTTCTCATGTCATACATTCGGTACTTCAAGTCGGCGCTGATTAAATTCCTTTTATGTTGACAGTAATCCGCAAAGTGCTGTCTTCCATTACGATTTGTAGAAACGGCGTATATGCGAATTTTTATAAATTCACTATTTTGAAGCTGGTATTAGGGAGTCGGCTTATTCGCGAGATAGGCGTAATTTCGAGAAAATACGGTATATAACAGTATAATGGTACCGGTACCGAATTTTTTAGTGTAGGCAATTTTGCATGCAGAAGAAGAATTTAGAAATTTAAATGAAATTGATATAGACTATAAGTATAATGATAATATTAGTATATTATATTTTGTATATTTTGAATTTTCTTACTACTGTAAGAACAGAAAAACCACATATACCAAGTATTTAAATAAATTGAAATTTGGAAAGTACCGTACCCGTACTGAGTGTTATTACTATAGCACGATCAGACGATTAACAAAAGATAGAATTTACATATTTATTTCGGGGTAGAGGAATGCCGATTGCAAGCCACAGCTTCTCGTCCAGTTACAGAGTTACCAGTTCATGTTGGGTACCGGTATGGAATTGATTAGTCCGTTTGTTTCAAATGCGTGGACTGGGTGGAGGAGGCAGTGAACCAGAGTTATGTGAACCACCCTATTCTGACCAAATTATTTATTCGCAATCGCTTGTTCAGGTTTCACTGAATTTGACAAATCTCAAATCACAGAATTAAAAGATATTTAATCTTCTATACTAAGCTATCAGCTTTTTTTCCCTCCATAGGAAATATTTCCCTAAATTCGAGCTGTTAATTCTACTTAAAATTGTCGGGGGAATTATTACTGATTCCCAGACAGATTAAAGTTTTGAATCAGGTTCAGTTTGATTCTAACTCAGCTAGTTATGACGATTATTGAGACATGACTGGCCAGAATATTCTCACCTCAATTTATGAGCGATTGTGCTGCTAGCTTTTTGTTTTTTCATGTTAGGTCAATTCCTGGTAAAGTTGACTAATACTGAATAAGTCCACAATCCTTGTTTTAACACAGTGACATATAAATTAATTAACTTCAGTGCAAAACTTTTTGTCTTTTTTCAACCTATGGGTCTGTGTCGACTGTTTTGAGTTTTGTTTACGGGTTTTGTCATAACTGGGTTGCCTGAAAATCATCTTGTGTCACTTGTTTTTTTCAACAAAAACTTAACAAAACTGTTTATGTGGTATCATAGCATAAAAACTTGGCAGTATCTATTTTGCTTAAGTGAAGCCACGCCACGATTTTAGAAACTCGCTGATTACAATCAGGCAGATGTGGATTTGATTTGTAAATATTATCTTTTGTACTAAGGTGACTTTGGTGCTCCAGAGGTATGTGTACCAATATGGAAGTAACTAATTTTTTTTGCTTACTTTACATTAAGTTGTGTGAAGAGACTGAAGCCTATGAGCAAGTGTATATTTACTTGGCTAATACTGACGGTACCGAACTCATAATAGAACAAAAATAAGGCAATTTGGAATAAAAATATGGCTTAACCCTAACCTGGTACACATACTACGGAAGTAACGGAATTTCTAAGTAAAAAAAGACATTCAAAAATAATTATTTTACATAGTCTTTCAATTCTGCGACTGAAAAACACTACATTGCGCTTCTATGTGAGCATATCCTTGGGTGGTGAAATATCACTAAATTTATTTTTTAAAGAAATTGAGGTGGTTTGAAAAAAAGTTGGGAAACACTGTATTAGAGCAAGCTTACTATATATTGTTTTTCTCATGGAATTGTAGGCAAAAACTCTGTATGTTCTGCTGAGAATGGGAAAAGTTAATGTAAGCAGGTTTTATTTCTTGGTGTCTTTGCGACTCATATTTATCCATTTCACTGTTGTTTATGAAATCTCATTATTACTTTACCTTCATATTATGACTCCACTTATACTTGGGGTTAAAAATTTGCTGCGACTCAGATTGAGTTTAAATTTTGAATGACCTGTGGCTCGACTTCAGACTCGGCATTTAGAGACTTCTACTCAACACTGTTATTTACATGGGAATGGGAATCATTGAAGCATGACTGGTCAGAATAATCCTAATACTAATGTCAAAGTGCTGTTGCTGCTAGTTTCTAGTTTATCAGGCTTTTGGTCAAGTGAAGTTTATTTGAGCCAAGGTTTTTATGGTTTTACAGGTAAAATGTTTGTCCCAAGTATGATATATAACTTACATATATAACTTACGCCTGTTTTCTATTTTTCAGAATCTAATCTTTGAAATGTGATAATGCAAGCTTTGGTGATATTTCGTATTCTCAATTTTATTGCTGCAAGTTTCTTTATTTTGTCAGCATTTGTACAATACAATGACCCAGATCCTGAGCTATGGATTCCAGTATATCTGGCTCCTGCTATCATTTCTGGATTAATTGGTTTTAAGCCGTCACTATCTGAATCAAAATTCATAAAAGTTTTTGACTTTGGATATATTTTTTTTGGAACTATTTTCTCTGCGTATTTGTTGCATTAAAACTATCAGAATAATTTCATCCACTGGGTGTTGCATGATGAAGTGGGGAGGGAGTTTGGCGGACTTGTGATCGTTATATTTTGGATTATTTTTATGCACGAAACATCACATTTATCTGTGAAGAATTGGCTATCGTCGGTTTTTATATGGATTTCGATTGCAATTTGGATTTATGTTTATAACAATCAGGAATATCGTGAACTTTGGCCTCAACATTGCCAGACTGCTCTTTATCCAGAAAGGACAGATAATAGTTATTCTCAGAGAGAGGAAAGTTGATAAGAAAGCTAAACTATATCCACCGGGAGAGGGAAGTTGAGAAGACGTCTACTGATACTATTTTTTATTATGAGAAAATTTTTTCAAAGCAAGGTCATGCACACAAAGTCAAAGCAAAAGAGGTGTTTTTTTTTTGATATTTTTCAGGCGGCCACTGGAGTGTCAAGAGCAGTTGACATGGTGAAGAATTATAGTGGTTAATTAGGTTTTAGTGAATCCCGAATGACACAGGGCTTGAAGGAGCTCAGGTCAATATAACTAGAAAAACAGTTGATAAATTTGGAGAGTACTAATACCGGCGTCCGACAGGTTACCATAAATCTGCCACTACTTTAGAAAATATATTCAAATGTTATATAAATCAGCATGGTCCCGAAAATTCGGGTCTGAAAAGTCAGTAAATCATAATGAAGCATTTGATTGAACATTTTACTACTTGATTTTTAGGATAGAATAGGATTTACATATTTATTCTAGAGCTCGACCGATATCACTTTTTGGCACCGATACCGATAACGATATATCGGCCAACTAGTGACCGATAACCGATATCGACATACCGATATCTACAACCTGAACTCGCAGTAAATACAAATAGAAAGAAAAATACAGTTTCAGTCAATCAAAAGTTTATGTTGAAAAATAAAGCAGTCCTACACAGTGCCTGCATCATTGATAAAAGTTTCACAGCAAATAATAAGAACACACATTAATGCACAAAACAGAAGGCAATGTTTGAAAAAAACCAGCACAAAAGAAAAAAGGCATTCAGTAAAAAGCTTATAGAAGTCCATTTTTATCCATACAGTAAGTAGTAGGTGGGAGTAGGCTTGCACTTAATTTACGGAATTATTTCAAGTTGCGGAAGGGAAGTTATAAATTACGTAAAGTCGTAATTATTGGTCGAGCACTTTCGCGTTTGAAACGTGCTTCTTCAAAGCAGTCAATTCCGTCGATTGTAAAAAATGAAAGTTTAACAAGTAGAAGAAGTTAGAGTTCCGGTATTCGCAGCCGTTTTTCTCTCTCTTGTTACGCAGGTGGGGAAGGCATGACGCGTTGCCACCCCGTTTGAGCGTTTGGTTTCAGGGTCAAAACGATATTATTATGAGCGTTATCACCGTAACGCAATTAACACCGACAGACTTTTTTGTCTGCACGATTTGGTATCTTTTTTATTCAGTGCTGATAATGACAAATAAGAATGCGTGATAGTTGATTGTAATTCCGAAAGGCGTGTTTTTCTTTCTCTCGGTGAAACAGACATGAAACGAATTTTACCGCCGCTATGGACGCTCAAAAGGAGAGAAGGCTACTTTCTTTTCCCGCCAGCGCATTAAAAAACAAAATAGAATTTATTAGCATTAATTTACAACGAGTTACGGGTAAGCATTTACCGCCGGCTAAATAATTAATATTTGATATAAATTTATCGCAAATAATGTTATAACATTTAGGCCGCGAAATGATTTGATATAAAATGAAGCTTGGTAATCGGAATATCGTCAATAATTCAGCATCAATAATTATTATAAAATGCTAACTAGGTAGCAAAGTCGGATAATGTAAAAAACGGAGCAATAACAAGTCTTCGTCGCGAGGCAAGCGCAGGTGTAATCAAACGGGAGAATACGCTTGTCGTTGATTAATAACTTAGAAACCCGAAATTTTCATTCAATACGAAAGTCGATTTAAAAAAAGGCAACTATCGTTTCATAAATATCCGTATACCAGTGTCGGTAAGGATAAAATTGATCGCATAAAATTGGGACGGTTAATTCGCGAAGGTGATAAAGGACAATCAAAGCCAACACAAAAGATAAAAATCAGAATAAATTTAATTTGAATTCACTCCTTGGTATTTGTCTTTAACATCTGTCGCCGGCCTATAGTACTGTCGGTAATATGAAAACCAAACTTCGATGTCCCATTCGGAATAGAAGTGGATTCAAATAGTTTTTATGATAGGTTTAAATGTGTGAAAAAATATCGTAATTACGGGGTCATTACGTAATCAATTTTGCCGTAATTACGGAATTGATTTTTGTCGATTACGAGCAAGCCTAGTGGGGAAGCAAGATATTCGAAGGCGAGGATTTTGCGCCGCACGAAGAGATAGGAGAGAGAGAGAAATAAGAAGAGAACTCTCTGTTTATTAAAAGGCAAAATGAGAGAAGCGAAAAGAAGAAACGCTCGGCCCCCGATATTTCCCGGGGAAAAATACTTATTTTTTAGAACGTAGAAAAGCGACTAACGTTGATATATATCGGCCCGATATATCGGCCGGTTGGGCCGATATGATATATCGGCAAACACGCAATATCGGCCCGATATATCGGTTGGCCGATATATCGGTCGAGCTCTAATTTATTCTCTTATGAAAGTCAATAATATGGCTCAATCAATGGACCAGAGCGTCTAGTCTGGTTACCAGTCCATGTCGGGTGTGGGATTAGTTATCTAGTTATTCATTTTCAGATGCATGAACTTGATGGTGGATGAAGGCAAAACCAACCAGTGGTTAATGTTACGTGAACCACCCTACGGCCGTGAGGAGTCCAGCAATCCTCTCGCACATAATTATCCCTCACAGAGGATTCGAACCTGCGCTCTTGCGCAAGGTAATCAAAGGTGCGGTGGCGGGCATATTTCCAATATTAAGCCTGATGCGATACATTGTCCTGTTCTCTTTCAATTTAATTTTATGACAAAAAGTAAGACTTTAGTTTGAGAAAAATTAGCTATACATTTTAAATTGTATTCTGAACACCTATGACAAATTCTACATGGCTATTTATAACTGTTTTATTTCTGTCATATTTAGCTTTGAATTACAGAGTCAATAGTTAGAAATATCAGTAAAATGCCTCTCGAAATTAAAGTGAAGACTAATGGACATGCAAATAGAATTTTACAAGACTTGAACAGGTGAGTGTGAGACAGGGATATCTAAAATGATGGGGTTAAAGCCTACTATGTGACGCTGTCTGAAACCGCCTTTTTTGTAATTCAATCTGGCCCGCCTGATGCTGCCACAACCAAACTAAAACCAAACAAACAAATTTCGTTGTTTCAGCTAAAAAAAAGCTCAAGGGTTTGGGGTTGTATTGTCATTCTTTGGGAGGAATTCTGCCATGTATTTCATGCCTGTAGTTTTACTAATATTCTTCAGTTCTTTATTATTACTGAAATATGTATTATGTATGTAAATCGAGAGTGCAACATGGTCATGACACTTACTTAATCGCCTTGAAGCTCCCATGGCTCGCTATTTCTCCAATGTCTCCGGTATTAGTAAGGATTCATTAAAGATTGAATTAGTAAAGTACGGTATTATTGAATGTGTAGTGAGTGAAGAATAAGAGTCCCAAAATAGGGAAAGGGGGGGATTTCATGAAAAAGATTTGGAACCACTGGGTTAAAGCATTGGATATTACTGTATTGGCATTGCAAGTAACACAGTTTGGATTCAAATCCCATTTGATATATCAAATTTTAATTTCGGGGATGATTTGATCATGAGCCATGAGCCTCTTGGACAAGAACAAGGGTCCATTCTTGACAAACTCAGATATAATCTATTTTTTCCTACTTACCATATATCCTCGCATATAAGCCGATCCCCTAAACACACCCTTAAAGCGGGGAATTTATAAAAATTCGCATATAAGCCAACACAGGGGCGGACACCCGGGGGGGGCGAAGGGGGGCGGTCGCCCCCCCAATAATTTCGCCTTACTAAATTATCATTTCCGAAAAGTGCTTATATTAGAACTGTTTTCTTACAATAATGTGGACCAGAGCGCCTTCGGAGCACCTCACATTTTCGTGAAACATGCGCGCCCGCACGGGTAAAACTCCGTCTTCAAACACACCGCCGATGACGCGCCACGGTTTTGCACAACTAATTCATTTTTGTACAATTTAATATGGTTTTCTCATTGTCAAAATCTTTCAATAGTGTTATTGTTGGCACTTGCGAGAGAAGTGAAAGAGGCAAACTGTGTTTCATTACAACAATTAATTATTATCGCTAAAAAATTAACTAGATCTAAAGTTGTTATAAACAAATTTTCACCGCTGGACGTATATTTTCACGTTATGGATTTCGTGCAAGGCCCAGCATAATTTGCGGGCAAAGATCAAAGCATTTACTATGTCGAAACGCCTATTCGACTTTTCAGACCACAAAAAATATCTAAAAAATATACCCTCCACCCCTTCTGAATTTTTTTGAAAACTAAAAAAGTCTCCAATAACGCGTGCAATTGCCTTTTGCTAAAATCGCCGATTGTTTTCATCTTTGTGACCTATTATTTAGGTCGTAAACGCGTTTATCCTCTCTAAATCACAAATTTGTGACACGATGACTATGATAATCATTTTATATTCGTACAAGCACGGACTTATGAACCCGGCGAGAATTCTAATAAGTATCCATAAGTTGAATAGAGGCAATATAAGATACTAAAATTAAAACTGTAAACAATATAAGTTTTGTTG
This sequence comes from Styela clava, assembly GCF_013122585.1. Classification (NCBI taxonomy): domain Eukaryota; kingdom Metazoa; phylum Chordata; class Ascidiacea; order Stolidobranchia; family Styelidae; genus Styela; species Styela clava. Next base: position 18,390,137 of record NW_024102837.1, read on the forward strand.
AGGCCCGCGACATTCTAAAACGCTTTTCTAGGCATCAAAAATCGCAAAATTTCGTGTGCCTATGGCACAAATTATGTTTGCTTGACCTTTAAAAAACATTTCGTCACTAAAATCAAAACACGGTCAATTGTGAGCGGGATTTACCTTTTTATCCATTACTTTTAAATTGACATCGAAAATTTTCTTGTTAACATTAAACAAAGCTGAGAACGCGACTTTTCCCCGGTTTGTGATGATATATAAGATAATTAAAGTATATTCGATCAATTTTTATATTTATTTATGCATTTTTATTGTACTGAGATAACTTGTTTGCCAGTGCTACAAGTACATCTCAAATTTATGGAATTCGCAAAATAGCAAAAATACGGATCAAAACAATATAAAACGGGCAGTTTACCACACATTTTATGTCCGCGGATTGTCGTGGTGTTTTAGAGTGGCTCTTGTTTTGTCGACTCAACCGCAGTTTAAATTGAAGACAATTGAATTAATAAATCAAGACATTTTGAATATGCCCGTATCGGTCTTTGATTGATTACTTTGCACAAGTGAAAAATCATTTTTCGTTGAAAAAGTTCTCTCTTTTAACAAGAGGCGTAATCGAGGCGACTGTTCCGCGTGCTGTTCCGATTTCGAGGCGGTCAATTTGTATTTTTGATTTACTAGTATACTTTATAATTATTTTCATTGTATGAAGTGAAATTGTACTATATGGGATTTTATATCAGATATCGAGATTTTTGTAAGGGCAATAACGAGTTTGGAGGTTGCAAAAATACGTATCAAAATTAAATACATCAGGCAGCTTATCTCATATTTTTATGTCCACATATCGCCGTGGTACTTTAGTTTAGTAATATTTTTATTTTGACGTAAGAAGTCGCAACCGCGAGTTACGTTGCACACAATTAAATTAATATATAAGGACATTTTAGAATCTCGTGGCTGTCATGGATTGAATATTTTACGCGACAGAAAATCATTATACGCTTAAATAGGCGGCTTTTTTAACGAGCGCGTAATCGCGGTGCTTGTTGCAGACGGCAATGGGAAGTTCCAACTTTGACCCCCCCCCCTTTTTTTTTTAATCATGGTTGCGTTGCGTGCCTGAACTTGTGCCTGTTTATTTTTGTATTAAGTTATAAATAAAACCCTGCAAAGTCATTGCGTGAATCCTGAATGTTATTTCGAGTTCAAATGATGATTTAATAAATCAGCAATGATGGCAATTTTACAAGTCAAATCATAATTCCTTGGTAAAACTTAGGAAACAAATTCGCGCAATAGCTTGTTACCTTGTTTTGCATTTCTAATTTTACGAAACGGTGTTAGTGCGCTTTATGCAGAACTAGGAATTGAAACAATAACCTAATACGACTCCTCAAATTTGTTATTTTCTGTTTGTTAGCAAGAGCCGTGGGCTAATTCTCGCGGAATTCAAGAAATTGGTTCTGTGACGCGCAAGGTCCGTGTCTAAGCGAAGCATTCTGGGTACTCGATATATGAGTAGCAAAATGACATTCTAATACTTAGAGAATGACATCGACAGGTTATTGTTACATGACGATACACGGCGCGGTGTTTTCAGGTAGGCGATCCAAGTTTGCCCCCCCAAAATTATGGAAAGTGTCCGCCCCTGAGCCAACACTACAAATCGTAGAAGGCCATACGATGTTCATTTGACCTTAATATTCAATATGGCTATTCGCTACCTTCAGAATATCGTTTTCAGTGAAAATTGATATCGCACACACATCCTAGCGCCCTCCGTCCACGTTTTGATTGAAAACATTTTTCGATTATGACCTATTTTAATAAGTAAACAAATAGCTCGTGGAGCCCCTAGGTTTCTCATTCAGAGCCATGGGCACTTTGAGAACCTATGTTCTAGTGAACATATTTATCGGATGGTTTCACATCTTCTTTGCAAACATGACTCTAGCTCAGGGGTGGGTAAGGCTTTCTAAACCAGGGGCCAAAAATTTTACCTACTAAGACTGGCGGGCCAAGTGAGTGTGACTTCCATTTTATGAACAATGTTTGCAGTGTTACAAACGCAAAATTGAAAAACATTTATCCGCAATTTCAAACCAATTCCTTGAGCCATTTTTTAGCTCAAACATCAAAATTTGGTTTCTGTTTGATTGTGGCAGCATCATGCTGGCCAGATTGAATTACCCAACAGGCTGTAGTTTTCCTATGCCAGCTCTAGCTTATCAGTCAGAATATAGGAACAGCTCTTTTGTTCTTTCAAGGTTCACTCTGGTATGAGATATGACTTATCTAACTATAAGACATCCTGGGTTAAGTTGTGGGTGTGAGTTGTCAGCCGAGACCCAGTGTTCACTCTCAGAAAATTATGTGCATTTCTCACAATCCAGAAACTAAAAAAGTCAAATCTTTCCTAACTGTTTTAATATCATTATATTATTGAAATCTTGCATGCTGCAAAGTTTCTGATTTTATTGTTTGGAGTCAATTAAAATTAACATGCAACTCGGGTTTCTGGTGTTCACCCCCAAAGTTATGAGTAGCAAAAAAACTGAAATTCTGTTTTCTGGTTTAATTTACCAAATAAAATTTGGTGTCTTAGGAGTGCGTGATGCGTCACAAGCCAAAAAATAAAGTGCAAACGTCCGGTTACTAATTTAATTTAATGAAACTCCAGTTTCTGGTACTCACTCTAAACAATTCTGTTGTGTAAAGGGACTGAAGCCTATGGGCAGGTGTATATTCACTTGGCTAACACAGACAATCCTCGAACTCGTAATAGAACTAAAATGAGGTAAATCGGAATAAAATTATGGCCTAACTCTAACCTGGTACACAAACTTTTTGTTATAACTTATTTTAAACAGCATAGGTACTCTATTATTTCCACTTCTCTCATACCTTTGCTTTATGATATCGGTCAATCATAAATTCCTAAAAAATTACGGTTCAAAAATTTTACCACCATTATTAGCAGATGTTAAAAGATTTGTGGGGTCTAGTATGGTTTAGTACCACAAGTACTTCCAGTGGGCGTAGCATAATGAATTTTGCATATGTTATTCCTAACCCCTACCTGACTATGCTATCAAAAAATTACGTCACTACGACGTCACCATCGCGTCATAGGGCTTGCCAAAGTATAATTAACATTGCCCGGAATGGCATATGCGCCGCCGATAACGAACTCGCTAACGCCGGCGATCTCTCTCCTATCGTGATCGTTGTGGCGAGCTAACGAGAGAAATAGCTTGCTCGATTTCGGGTGATCGTCTGCGCGTTTTGAACGACCATCTGCATACTTTGGTGGGCCTTATTACGCCACTGTGACGTCGAAATGACGTAATTTTTCGGTGACGTAGTTAGGTGGGGGTTAGGATTGACATATGCAAAAATTGTTGAGCCAGGTCAACTAGAAGTACGTGTGGTACTAAATTATACCAGACCTGATTTGTGTACCCTGGCTGCTATTTCCACCACCCAATTCCTTAACACGACTGAGCACAAATAAAATCACCGGATGTCATATCCAGCCTGAATGTCATAAGATCTATTTAACCTGAATTTGCCACATTTGTGTAGCCTTTTTTTCTACATGTCATAAAACCATTGTAAAAATATGACTGCTGACCGCCACAGTTTTGAATTTTTTGGTCAACCACCGAGGTATCACTGTTGTTGTATAGTCAGAATTGGTGATGGTGATATCACTTATCTCTATGATTATGTACACATACTTATTCCCTACTAATCAGAGCTGGGTCTATGTAGCCACAGTGTTTTTTTGTGGATGGAGGTGGGAAATGAAGCTGAAGCCTGAGCTACCAGGAAATTAGTGACTCCAACTTTTAACCATCTAATTCTTTTTCCAGACTTATAATTTTCTCATACCTCATACAAATAACTTAATACAAATAAAATCCGTAGGCATCCTATAATTTTTTCAATTTTGATTTTTTTGTATAAAATTAAAGTTTCAATTTTACAATCTAAAAGTCCCTCTATAACACAGATTTAACTTTTGCATAACTGTATCTGAATTAATGTGTCATGTAGTGCTCATACCAAAAAAACAGCAGACCAGCAGATGAGTAAACCAGCAGACCTTGAGTCACATTTGATATATTGTAGCTTCGGAATTAGAGCTATAACCATAGTGATTTCAAACCAGCTCCCAGCCCTGTATTAAAACTTGAAAATTCACACAAAGATTTCCTGTGCGGAATAGAAAACACATTTAGTGCAATGCTGATTTAAAATTTAATTTTGCAGAAGCAGAAAGGAAACTCGAGATCATTGTGATTTCATGATCATAGCTGGCTCTGAAGAAATCCCAGTTCATAAGAATATTATAGCTGTAGGATCTGATTATTTCAAAGCAATGCTGGCTCATAATGTAAGTTGTGTTTATGTGTTATCTCAGCCATAAACTGTTTGAGTTAACTAACTCTCTCACAGTTAGTACTGTTACCCTTGTTAATGTATTTTAATCATTGGCATATCACACTTCAGAATGCTGAGACAGCGTCTGGTAAAGTGGAAATGAAGGAAGTTGATCCATTATCCCTGCAACAATGCATAGAATATATTTACACTGGTGAATTGTCTACTACTAATGAAAATGCTGAATCTTTGATATATGTGGCTGAATTACTACAGTTGAAAGGTGATGATTCAAAATAGATCTTTCTTCTGGATTGTACCAAAAGTCACTTATTCCTCTGTGATTTAAATTAACTAGACAATCCCCCTGCAATTCGAGATATTTGGTTTGCGAGTGCCTGCATTTCTATTGTTATCCTGGCCAGTTTCTCATCGACCCCAGTTGCCATTTTTCACTGAATACAGACACGTTTATTTCTGATCTAATTCAGTTAATTTGTCATGTCACTATTTATCAATTTTCAAGTCAAACATGGTTACCTTTACCTAAATGAAAAAAATTTATTTTAACGCTCAACTTCTATTTATGTGATTCGATGATTGCAATTAAAAGTTTCGGTAATCCAGGACGTTTTGCACAGAAGTTATGTTCCCTCTAGAACTGACATGGGCTAATTACGGCCCGCGGGCCAAATCTGGCCTGTTGGGTAATTCAATCTGACCCGCCTGATCCTGCCAGAATCAAACTAAAACCAAATTTTGATGTTTTGGCTGATAATAGCTCAAGGAACTTGTTGAGATTGCGATTAAACATAGTTTTGGCACGATGCTTATTGCTTTCCACTTTTGCTTTTGGAACACTGTAAATATTGCTCATAGAATGTAAGTTTTACGTCACACTTACATGGCCCGCCAGTCTAGATTGGCAAAATTTTTGGCACCCGGTCAAAAAATCTAGCCCACCTCTGCTCTAGAATATGTCCCAAACGGCATGGATTCTGTTTTTTTTTTCGGTTCACCCTGTATTAATCCACTACATCAAAAGGAAAGGCTACCAAATAGCAATATGTAAGAAGTTTGTTTTATTATAACAGTTTGTTTTATTATAACAGATGTCTGTGGAGGCATCGTTGATTTACTTGAAGAAAATCTCGAATCATCTGCAGAATCATTCTTTGTGACAAAAAGAATCGCAAACCTGTACAATTACAAAGAATTGATGGAAAAATGCGAAAAATTCATGCTGGATAAATTTGAAGAAATTGCGGTTCTTGATGATTTCAAAGAAATAGGGGAAAGGGAATTTGATAGATTGATCAAATCACAAGATAACAAGGTATTTGTAGTGTTTCGTAAGGTTTGTTTCACCTCTTCATTCTGAACAAGACTTTATACAAGCAGACGCAGTCACTCATTTCATTGTAGTACGGTTTTGAGTTCAGGCTGACCAAAATTAACTTTCCACGGTACAAGCAGCCTCAGCCTTTAAATTCAATTTCAAGGAACTACCTGCCTTGGAAGGACGCACTGCTTTTTTCATTCGATTATTATTCAATTAAGTAACTTGAGCATGCACCATCTTAGTTTACAACGTGTGTTGTAAGTGTTTGTCTGTAAATATGATAAACACATTGACATAATCTGTGTTCTTTCTAGGCGTCAGAGAGTGGCAAACTGAAGGCGTTGATATCTTGGATAAAATATGAGCAAAGAAATCGCAAAAAACTTCTGAAGAAATTGAACAACTACATTGATTTGCATAAAGTACCGGTGACTTATAGAAGATTCCTCGTTGAAAACGAGGTTGGTTATATTTGAATTGATATATTTAAACCATTCATTTTTGCTAGGATATTCGAATATATTATTAGGATTTTATCCAACTAATAATGACCAGAGATAGGATAGGATTTACATATTTATCCCCGGGAGAGAAAAGTCCATATGGCGAACCACGGCCTCTCGTCCGGTTACCATTTCATGTCGGGTATGTTTTTAGTTATTTGTTTTTGTAAGCATGGACTTGATGGTGGAGGAAGCAATCCACTCGCACATAACTATCCCCGCATGGTATTCAAACTTGCGAACCCACGCAGAGTAATCAGAGGTGCGATGGCGAACGTATTCCTAGCGCTTAGCACGATGATCCACATCGTCACGCGGGATGTGGAGTCGCAGTTTTAACAATGCAGCCAGAGTCTCAAACTACAGCTACAGTTCTACTACAGCTAATCCTCTGATATGAATTTCATTTAATATTCATTGGTTACACAAAACATACTGTACTTTGTTTGTTTCAGACAATTGTAAAGTCTTGTCCTGAATGCTCTCACACTCTATGTATCTCTGTGATGGACAGCTTAAACGTTGGTGCTTCAGATGTTCACTCTGCTGAGAACATAAAACAAGAAGGAAAAGCAGCAAGTAAGTTTGAAATAATATGTGGAGAACATAGAATACCTTTTATCTTATAAAACTTAGAAACTTGACCCAACTCAAGATTGGTTCTAATACGAACGATGCTATAGCTCGTTTTTCTTGAAATTCATCTCTAATACAAACTTTATTATTTACAGTTGCATTGTTTGATAAAAACTCAGAAAGTCTGCAATGCTTCGATCCTCGGAATAATACTTGGACAAAAATGCAGGTTGGTATTTAACCACCTTGAACTCAGGTATATTGGCAGTTGGCTCATCATACATACATTACAAATTAACAACCCTGAACTCAGGTATATTGGCAGTTGGCTCATCATACATACATTACAAATATTATTATCCATTAGTCTCTATTGTTACTCAGATTTAAAAAAAGGCTGAAAGCTTTTGTTTTTCTGCGATTAGATTTCAAGATATCAATTGATGTTTAACATATTGATATTGATGCGTTACTTACTTTCATATCTGACATTTGAACGATTGTTTTTCTTTGCGATTCCATCTCCATGATAAATTTAAAATCACTAACCTCACCTGTACTGAGGTTAAATCTTATTTGTATTATTTTATTAATACTGTTGTTGCCACCTGCGTTTGGGGGGTTGCATTGCTATTTTGTAAATGCTCCCCGGTCCCCATTGTTACCGGCCTCACTTTGGTATTTGACTGAAATATGCAATATACCATGTACGTGGAGAAGGCTTTTTCAAGACAATTGTTCGTCAGGAATTAGATTCTATCATTCCATCATATCTGAATCACTGTAATCTTGTTTATTAATATTTTCTAGAACATACCCAGATCACGGGGTCTTTTTTCTGCTGTGGCTCTTGGTGACTACATTTACGTTCTCATGGATAATCAATCTGTTCATCGACTGAAATACTCAGATCATGAAGCTACTTGAGAGAGAATGAATGATATGATGTATAAGCATGGGTATTGTCCTCCTGTCGCAGTTTTGTCTGGTAAGAAGTTGCTTCATAGAATCTTAATGCTGGTCTGCTATATTTTAACAAAATACATTTTAAGAGTATCTGTTTGCTATTTAAATTCAGTTCAGCTTAGCCTTTTATTGTTACTATACAACTTTGGTGTTGATGATCGCAGTGACCCAAAATTCTACTGAACGCTTTGTGCAAAAAATACGGAAAATTTTTTCTTGTCTTGTATATGAAAGTTTTTGTGATTTGTAACTTTTCACTCAATCTGAGTTTACAAATACAAAGTATATATATTCTTAGGGCCAGAAGAGGGTATGGCAGAATTTCTCTGTGTAAGAAATAGTGGTTTATTTGTCAGGCTTGTTAGGATCGTATATTTGAGTTCAGGTAAATTAAGATACGAGTGCCAAGACAATAATTGCCAAGATATTTAAGATTGAGTTGCTAAAACGCACAGATCCGGAATTAGAAGGCCGACGGAATTGAGTTTATAATAGAATACACCAATACCCTTGTTTTAAGATTAGTAGTTTCGTATTTGTATATATATCTCATAAAGACTTAGTTATTAAGTTAATGTTTTGTCTTCCAGTGCTATTGTCTTATCTAATATTATTACATGATTTGTATAAATACCACGAGTTTGCTTTGCTCTAAAACAGATAGTTTTTTACCTAATCTTCCATTTTATTTCAAGTATCATTTGCTTTCTATCATTGGTCTGAGATATGAATTGTTTACAGGAAACCTCTATGCTGTTGGTCATTCCGATAGTTACTCAAGATCAGTTGAAAAGTTTGATCCATCAAGCAACAAATGGGAAGAAGTAGAAGTCAAAAATCTCAACAGTGCTCATTCAGCAGCACTTGGTGCACAAGGTGAAAACAAATGTCCAATAATGAAAATTCATATAAATAAAAATTTTCGGTTATCCGGTTTATCTGTTTGTCCTAAGTTTTTATTGAATGCCAGAAAGCAGAAAACACTTGAAAAGGTATATTTCCTGTTTAATTCCAGGTTGTATATACAGCATTGGAGGGGAAGTTTCAAGTCTTTTGAACAACCAAATAGAAAGATTTGACCCAACATCATCAACTTGGTCCATTGTTGTATCCATGAAAGAAGGAAAAGCATGGGTCGCAGCTGTTGAAAATGAGGGAAAAATATATGTTCTAGGTAGGTTGGTGCATGTTGTTACTTATGTATAAGAACTCGAGAACATATTTACAGTTATTTTATTAAAGATATGTCTTATGTAATATAGTTTGATCATTTCTGCATAGAATTGTAACTAACCGGAATATTTCAATGATTTCAAATGCAATGCCTACATTTTTAAGCTTTTTACCTGATTGTCGTGAACTATCAGTATTCCATTCATGATTTTTAGTGGGACTACGGAATTATATTGTCATGCGACGAACAATGTTCCCATGCTTGTATACCTATATGTTTACACAAATGCAAAGGTCACTAGAATTATTGTGTTGAAAATTTTAGGTTTAGGTTAGTTGTAATTTCAGAGCTGTATTGCCCTGGAGTTGTTACCTTTCATCATGTTAGTTCATTATTCACATTCATTTATTCGTTTATTTCGCTTAAGATAAATTGGCAATTGTTGAATATTAATTGTCTTATATCGTTCAGGAAAAATTGCAAGTAGAACAAACTGTTTATTTTATTCAGGTGGATATGCAAATAAGCACTTGACAACAGTTGAACGATATGATATTTCAACGAACGTGTGGTCCACGGTAACTCCCATGTTAACCAGACGTAGCTGGTTCAGTGCTGTAGTGATTGACTCAAATATCTACGCAATTGGAGGAAGGAACAGGTGGAGTTATTAAACTGTATTACATAGTCGGCAGTTATTGAAATTCACTGCAACATGGTGGGGACTAGTGTTTTCTGTTTCAGGAGATTTTGTTCCGAAATACTTATTTACAAAGAAATATTTATTCCCCTGTATCCATCACTACAAGCGTAAACCCAATCTTGCCAGAGTCTATGTTGTCGACACTCACAGCGATTTTAATATTTTTTGTGAATATATTCATGACTTTGGCTGAATAATCGCTGTTGGTTCGAGTTTAATTCTTTGTGCAGATAGAAGAAGTAGTATATTCATATTGCTGACCAAAATTTTTGAATCACAGTCTCCCACCTGTGGTATACTATCATTTGTACTTTTTTTCATATATGGTCGAGTTAATATAGAGTTTATAAATATTTTTACAATGAGAAGCCTAACAACCACTTCACAAACCATTTTTCTTGCAGAACTGAAATATCTTCTCTGTTTTTTCAGTTCACCAGGAAGCGGAAGCATGGAAAAGTTTGATTTCAAGAAGAATCAATGGGAGATGATTGACATGAAGAACATGAATCTGAGGATACTCGATGCAGTGAAGATGAATTTGAAGTGATTTGATTGTATATGACAGAGAACAGTTCCTTGTGTTACCATTCAAGGACATGCTAGGAGATTATGTTTGTATTCTTACTATTATGGAATTGTATGATAGATATTCGACATTTAATAGGTGCTCGTGTTACCACTAAGTAAATTTTTTAAACTTCAATAATGATTTCTTGCATTATTTACCGTAAATAATTTATATAGTTTTCCTAAATGTAATTACTCAATGACATTGCCTAGAAACTTCAACTCGCTGGACATAGCTATGTTTACTACTGATGTGAAGAATTTTTTTTAAATGATTTGTTTGTATTAAATACCCTATATTTGTTTGTAGCATTTTTTTATGTGAATTCCGATTATGACAGTGTGTAGTCGGACAGAATCGATGCCCATATAAAAAACGATTGTTGGTTGATGGACATTTTCACTCCTGCTCTCAGTGACAGGAAAACAGAGTTTATAAATCTTACATTGGCCTCGACTCCTCAGCCCTGATTTAGATTGCTTATCATTTAAAGTTAATTTTTGGCAAATTGGAGTGGGATTCTATATCCTTGTTATGTGAAATTTGTCACCAATAGTATATGTCGTTGGAAGCGAGTGTTATATATAGCCAGTGGCCAGTAAAAATTAAATTGATTTATTAATTTCTATTCAGTTTTTAATGCCATTCGATATTATCTGGGTATGAAATATTGCCTTGTGCATTCTTCAAGCGGTTTCTTCATCAATTGAATTCACTTATCATTTTGTAATTAAAAACAGTGAATGACATGCAATTTATAAATTAGCAGATGCCTTTTACTGCATAATATAATATATTCAATATAGTTTTCCTTAAAACAAACCTTTTTTAGTGCTATCTGCAAAATACTTACATAATAAGTTGCATTCACGCCGTATGTATGTTGTGGTTTAAAATAATTTCATCTTTGCTGTATATTTTATCGTACATATGCAATCAATACTTTACTACCATGCTTCTTCATTTACTACCATGCTTCTTCATTTTTTAACTGATTTGAAAATTTGCTGGTTAGTATTTTTTATCACATATTTTAAATTAATTCTGTTTGATTCACTGCATTCCAAATGTTCAAAGCTTACTTTGTGTGAGAACTTTGTCCATTTCTTTTTGGAGGATTGCTTTGGTTTTCAGCAAAAATTTGTTTCTTTGGTATCAAGTAGGAATTTATTGCTGTTGTACTTGGAAAAGACGATTGCACTTTAAAAAAAACTTGTTATTACGACCAAAATTAAAAACATATTCACGAAGAAGCGGAATTCCAAATCAAAAATTTTACAAACTATTTACTTTTCCGAGATTAAAATAAGTTCGTAATATTTTTCAATTTCAAATTGTATTTCTCCCATTTCATGAAATCTGTACATGTGTTAGAGAGAGAGAGAGATTTATTGCCACAAACGTAAAGTACTGGCCGTCATTAAAACCATATACAATTATGGTGGAGCGCTGTGCACCAGTAAACAGCTAAGAGATACCGTGCAACTAAAGCTTATGAAAAACTTGTGGCATAAATTCCTTTTTGTTGAGCTACGCTAAAATACTTCATGATGCGAAGACGTAATAGTGATGATTACAAATCAAGTGTGAACTCAAGCGACAAATATCATTGAATCATTGATATAAATTATGAGTCAAAATTTCCTTTAAGTGGTTGTTTGGTTGACACAAGTTGCCGCATACCCGCCAAATAATGCGCAAACAAAGGTCACCGTCAACCCTATTTGCATAAGAATTAGTCAAAATGACTTATGCAGGTCCCAACAAGGAAGTATAAACAAAGATGATTAGTTCCACCGAGAAGCGAGAATATTTTAGGTGTTCGCACCGTTTTCTCCCACTACCGAAAGTTTGTCAGAGAGAGAGAGAGTTTTTATTTCCACAAACGTAACTACTGTTCCGCTACGGCTTCCTCCGCGATTGAGTCCAAGTATTTAGAGCAAATAGATGGCATCTAATTTCTAACAGAGGCGGACTGGTAATCGTAAGATCTTCTTCTTCATGTACCAGGTCTGTTTCATTATTCGCTATTTGATTAAGGTTTTAAATCTAACCTAAACTAGCAGAATAGTCTAACTTGATTCTTCGCTGCCTATTTTAACACCAATTCCAGCGTATATCTCAAACATCCACAACAACATGGCTTCGATCAATAATACCACCAAACCAAAGTCTAAGCAACGCCTGAGTAGAAGTCTTCCCGATCCAGGCCTTTCACCAATTGGATCTGTATTGCAACAACAGAAGGGACACTCTAAGTTCCAGATAAACCTACAGGAGGCAATACAAACAAACATCATGAACTAGTTACCATCCCTAATTGCCAAATGCTTAACAGAAAACTTCAGCTCTGCAAACTTTTCATCAGAATACCTACCAATGAGTCCAGGTCTAAAAGAATGCATGGAGGAACAGATGATATCTCTGAAAGAAATTAAACAAGACCTTGCTTCTATCAGAGAATCACAAAGCTTCCAATCTGAGAAATATGACGAAGTTATTGCAAAGCAAAAAGTTACAGATGAGAAACTTACTCTTTATAGCAAAAAAATACGAGATCTCGAAGAGTTAGTTTACGATCTTGAAGATGAGTTATTTTATGTCACAGAAAAAATAGAAGAACATGAACGTCGATCTAGGATGGATAACCTAGAATTTCATGGCATTCCATCAACCGAAAATGAAGATACTGATGAACTAGTAACACAAATCGGAAAAATTATCCATGTAGACATAAAGCCTTCAGACATCTCCGTAACACACCGCTGTCCAACAAGGAATACCAACATCCATAAACCAATTGTAGCGAAATTCACAAACCGCAAAATTCGAGCCAAGATACTCAAAAATCGAAACTTGATCAAAACCTCTAGCAATACAACATCTATAAGAGACTTGTCAAAGGTGTTCGTGGTTGAAAACCTAACCGAAAGAAATAAAAACTTATTTTACCAAGCGAAGGTCCTCAAGAAGCGATGTGGTTACGCCTTTCTGTGGACATCAAATGGCAAGATATTGATTAAAAAGAACAAAGACACGAACACTCTGTCCATAACTGATGAAGACGATCTGGATAAAATAAGATAAGTCCAATGATTTTTCCACTGCTATACTTAAGTAAATTATTAATTCCCCTTATGACCTATTTAAGAACCTTCAGTATCTTTTGGAAAATTTCAAGCTATGACATTCCCCCCATCGCACTAGCCTATTTGATCACAATCTATTACATGTTCTTTAAAATTGTATCCATTATCATCACCTATCTATGACCTAAACAGTGATCCCAACCCAAACTGGGAATCTATCAACTTTCACCCTGAAATTTCTTCTACCCCAAGTCAATATCTTGAAATATCTGATATCAACAGGGTAACGTCAAGTTTTCTACCTTCAGAGTTCATCATTTTGCACCTTAATATTAGATCATTACCTAAATATTCTGATAATTTAGTTGAATTGATTTCCAATTTTTGTACTCCACCTCAAATCATCGCCTTAAGCGAGACCAGGATCATAAGTGACAGTGTTGCGAATGTTAATATCCCTGGGTACACCTTCATACATGCTCCATCCCCAACTCGAGCAGGCGGTGTTGGTTTTTATATTGATAGCAATTTAAATTATCATGCATGCTCTGAACTCGGCTTAGGATTTCCTAACTGCGAAGACATTTGGATTGAATTAAAGAACTTCCAACCAACCTCAAAAATTCAAAATCTTGTTGGTGTAATATATAGGCATCCCAAAAATAATATTCCAGCGTTCACCACAGCAATGTCCTGTCTATTCGAGAAGCTGACAATGGCTAAAAAGCAATTTATAATATTAGGTGATTTCAATATAAATCTTCTTGATTCTCATAACAATCTCACTACCAAGTATTTAGACATGCTCATGACTAATTTTATATGCCCGCTCATTACCAAACCAACCAGAGTTACCTCGACCTCTCACACCCTTATAGACCATATTTACACCAATACCGTAAATTTCTGCAATTCATCATTTATTTTGCTCAGTGATCTCACTGACCACTTTCCCGTAATGTGCACAATATCAGCAACTACTGGCAATATAAAGACAAACACTCGCATGAAACGTGACATGACTAAATTTTGTGTTGACCTGTTCAGATTGGAGGTTGAGTCGATCTGTAGCAATTATACTAGTATTAGCATACATGAGGAAAACTTCAATAGCTCATTCGATCTTTTTCTTAGTCACTTCAAATGGTTGATTAATAAACATGCTCCATTAAGACCATTTTCGCGTAGAGAAAATAAACTTTACTCTAAACCGTGGATTACTAAAGGAATTCGTAAGTCCATCAAACATAAAAACAATACGTTTAGAAAAAAATTCTTAAAGGGAAACTCATCCCAGCGTCTCCACTTCAAAAAATACAAGGACATTTCGACGCACTTGCAGAGAAAATCAAAACAAATGTATTACCATAATATCCTTGAAAACAACAGAGGAGATGTGAAGCACACTTGGAAAACTATCAATGACATTATTAGAGTTAGGTCCAAAAATGAATCCATCGTCTCTGAATTGGAGCTTGAAAATGGTGCCACAGTTTCCGACCCCGCCAGAATATCCGCCGAATTCAATAAATTCTTTTCATCTGTAGGAAAGAAACTTGCTGACAATATTCCACATAGCAAGAAATCTTTCAAAGCTTTCTTGAGTGCTCCCTCACAGCACTCTTTTTTCTGGAGCAAACGACACCTTCCGAGGTTCACCAAATAATATTGAACCTGAAAAAGGGCAAAGCAGTTGGACATGATGGTATTTCCCCGTTTTTCTTGAAAATAGTCGCAGATATTATTTCTCCAGAACTGAGTCACTTTTTTAATTTATCATTCAATTATGGTATTTTCCCCTCCTCATTAAAGATTGCCAGGGTTATACCAATCTTCAAAAGCGGCAACAAAAATAATCCCTCTAATTATCGGCCAATTTCCATTCTATCTTCAATTGGTCTTATTCTGGAAAAGTTAATATACAAGAGAATGCTAATTTTTTGTACCAAATTCAACTTGATCAATAAATGCCAATTCGGATTCCAACCCGACCACTCTACTAGCCATGCCATCCTAGACTTAACATCATATATTTATGACAAAATAGATAAATGTGAGTTTGTCTGCTGTGCTTTCCTTGATCTAAAGAAAGCCTTTGACACGGTGGACCACAAAATTCTTATTCAAAAGTTGCAACACTATGGTTTCAGAGGTAATGTAAGCAAACTACTAGCTAATTACCTGAGTGGTCGTTTTCAATTTGTTGAATTAGGTTCTCATAAGTCCCCAATGTTGCCCATTCAGTGCGGAATTGTCCAGGGTTCAATTATCGGGCCTTTGGCTTTTTTTCTCTCTGTAAATGACTTGTCGAACTGGTCTAATCTTCTAACCAAGCTCTTCGCCGATGATGCCTGCCTGCTTGCTAGTGGAAAAGACTTGACCACACTCCAACACACTGTAAACTCAGAAATAAATAAAATATATGAGTGGATGTTATGCAACAAACTTATTGTAAATGTTGAAAAATCTAAAGTCCTGGTTTTCAGCCGAAAATCGCTAACAACACATGCCAACATTCTAATCAAAATCAGGGGGGTTGCCTTGGAAGTCGTCCAATCCTATAAATATCTCGGGCTCCATATAGATAATAATTTTAAAATGGAACACCCATTACTATCGAATTACATAAGAAATTGTCGAGATCGGTTGGGATATTGGGAAAACTCAGACATTATGTCCAGGATGCCACCCTGCGAACTGTCTACTTTGCTCTCTTTCAATCCCACATACAATATGCCATAACCGCTTGGGGCTCAGCAGCGCAAACTAACATTCATAAATTGGAGATCTTACAGAATAAAGCTGTTAGAACCCTCTCTAGAGCATCTATTCGTACAAACCTAAACACCCTATACCATAAAACAAGGGTGTTAAAACTATCTGACATTCACACTCTAGAGATCTCCAAAGTTATGCACCAATTTCAAAACAACCACTTGCCCACAGCTTTCGACAATTATTTTGTTTCGCTTACCTCTGTGCATGAACACAACACTCGCTCTTCAACCAAGTCCAATTTTTTTGTACCTCGCTTTTCACTGAGCAAATCTCAAAATTTCCTGAAATACAAAGGTGTCATAATATGGAATAGTATTCCACAAAGTTTACGTGAAAGCACATATGTCTCTTTTAAAATAAAATATAAGAAGGTCATGCTTTCATCTTACCTGTCTCGGGTCACCACATCTGTTTGATGTGCTGACACCCTCCACCCCTTGTCATTGTCAACTCAACACTTGACTTCCCCAAAATCCACAGTAACTGAAATAGATAGAGACTCTGTAAATATTGAACTTGTTATTTCCCCCACCGTGTCAGTGCACAGCCATGTGCCACTCATACAATAACCAAACTATTCATCTTGCCAACATCAGGCTCAGACGGGTTATCTTGGATCCAATCAATACCGGTAGTCTATACCGGTGGGGTCACTTCACCCATGATCCATAATTTTGGTCTCAGATTGTGTACAAATACTTAGCTATCCTTTATGTCTTTGTCAAGTGCCAGTATACTCACCAATTTCAAAATTTTAATGATATTGCAACTTACTAAATTGATGTCTTTTCCATATACTGTTTGCTTGGGTACCGATACCGTAAAGTGTTTACTGCATTCATGTTTTCAATGATGGACTAAAATTTTCTAATATACTAGTTTCTTTAGGTACATATTTTGTCTAACTAGCAATACTATTTACTTCCACATTTATTTATTTTGTCGATTATTTTCAATCGCCAATTAAATTTTATTATTTTTTACCTTTAACGTCAGGTTGGGTCCTTAGGCTCTTCCCTCTTCACACGACGTCTCCGGCACCAAAGCACCTTACCCACTATACTTCCACTTGTTTACACACTCTCGTATCCCTAACTGCGACAAACAAAACTATTTTATAATAATATAAATATGCCAAGTTATCGGCTTCCCCTCGCGGGATAAATATGAATTCAAGCTCAACTCAGGCAGTGTCTGTATTCCGCAGTATAAGATTTCGCTGACGTTGCCATGGTTACTCACAAGACGGTGCTCGGAGTCGTTATCCGTTTCTCCTTGGATCGGGTGTCTTTTGGGTATGCAGGTCGCCTCGACTTACTTTAACGTAAACCTGTTCTAATATTTATTGTTTGTTTGATTTATATATTACTGTTATTTATCTATTACTGTTAGACTTGTCATGGGTGTCGCTGCTCGATCACCAGTCTTGGTGTCTCGCGCCTCCCTTCGCCCTAAAGTACCATATTTCCTATTTCTTGTATTGTGTATTCACATTGTGTGCTTTGGAATGGTGAAAAAATAAATTACTGATTACTGATTACAGACATCGGCGATCATGGCCTTCCATTCCAATCTGTTGTTAGTTCTCCTGATGAGTTCATTGTTGGCGGATTCTTTCTTCGTTACGTAATTATTCAGGCTGTCGGTGTGTTTTGTGCGTTGTCTTCTCTTACTTTTGGTACCACAAATCTTTCCACACAGTATTTGCTTTTTTATCCCATTTGCTCTGTTTATGTGCCCAAAAAATTGTAGTTGTCTTTTCCTGATGGTTTTAATTAGGGATCTTTTGTACCCGGCCTTTTCCATTACTTCTTCGTTTGACATTTTTTCCATCCACGATATTCTCATAATTCGTCTGATATACCACATTTCTGCTGCTTCGTAAGATCACTCGTATTATTGAGCCGTTTAAACGGCTTTCGTCTTCCACGGATAAAAATATTTGTTATGAGTCAATAACCTCGACTAACCCATGAGCGTTGACGCATCATAATAAAACACATACAACTGGTATAAAGCAAACAATATATTTTACGGGAAAATAAATAAATTGCAATAAATATACAAATGGCAAAAACCGTATGAAAAATTGTTAAACCAATAGTTAGAAATTATCTCCATACGCACGAACAATTATTTTCCCGTGTAGGATGAATTTTGAATGCATGAGAAGGTTCTGTTATTTTGTTATTATTAATCTAGTTATTATAACTCAGTGTTGCAGGTGTTGTGTTCGTTGAGGGCCGCTTTGCTACTTCAAATGAAAACCGTGTCTTACCGTACTTATGGTCTCTTCAAAGTTTGTAATACTCGCTTCGTACTGTACTGTATGACCCCTTTACCATTGGAGTGCATTGTTTGCATTCTAGCATAGTCCACTCGCAATTGTTCAGTTTGTAGAATTGAATAGGTAACGGTGCGGTACCGGTACCTACCTGTACCGTAAAAGCAGCTAACTTCGGATGATTTCACTATATTTTAATCAATAACTCTGCCGTTTGTTGTTCGATTCGCGGACAACAAACGGCAACAACAAACTTGAAATATATTACATTGATGTAATTCTCTGCATCTACATATAATTTTCTCGATGATCGGATCAATTTTTCTGTCTTAATTGTCTCATTTTCTGTGATCTGTAACGACGCAAATAAATATCTAACTTCGGATGGGTGTATCCCCTCCCTGCGTCACCGCAACTAGAGCGAAAAGTGCGTGCGTGAGGACAAAACACGCTTTCCGTCGTTGCGTAAATGCCAGATGTTCAATCCACGTCGCGAGCGACGATGATAATGTCGACCGTGGGATTTCCGGCGCGGCACTTTTAAGTTGATTTTATACTAAAATGTCTCATTTTATTTTCTCTTATCGTAACATTAGATCCGAATATTCACCGGTCATAGTCAATTTAGTTATAGCCGATGATGTTTTGATAGCGTTTTTTACACTCCACAGTCACACCATGTATAGTCGCACAATATATATTATTGAGCATGCACATGACAGCACTCTTTATTAAATTGACCTATTTAAATGTCGGCCGTGCATAAATCACGACAAAACACCGATTTGGCAATTGGCAACTTTATTAAAATTGCTTTCGTTAAATTCACAAAACTTAACTCACTTGCAGCAATGATTGTTGTTATTTATCGCTGGTTATATATTTTTATATTTACGCAATATTTCTCGACTGCTCACAATTTTTCTATTTTGAACCATGTTGCCGTACCAAATGGAGAAATTTGAAATCGTCAAATCGAATGGATATGCTTTTCATTAATTGCCATTTTTAATAAATTTAATTGAATTACATCTCCAGCATTTGACGCCATGAATTTACGATCCACAGAAAATGGTTGATGCGTATATTTTGCCGATATTAATCAATCGAACAAAATATCGTTGTTATTTTCAAATCTACGCCAACTCGTCGGCGCCCGAATGTCTGCCGTCAAACCTGTAACTCATACGACATCTCGCGATCAGTCTAATTTTCTATATACATTGATAACGCCCTCTATCGAATGATGCTATTTTGACGAAGTTAGCATCAGTAGAAATCACGATTTGAGCCGCTCGAAAACGGAGTGTCAATTTTATGCTAAAACATGATTTTTTTAATCATAAAATAAATTAAACTGCGCAATTGAATATGATAACAGATTTAGATATATAATTCCTCGCTATAGAAACTGTCATAAGCACAATATGACGCAAATTAGTCGAGATAAGAACGATTAAAAATTTCATCCGAAGTTATAAACCATCCGAAGTTACCTGCTTTTACGGTACCAGTTCATGTCGGATACCGGTATGGAATTGACTAGTCAGTTTGTTTCAGATGCGTGGACTCAGTGGAGGAGAAAGTTGAAGCAGCAGTTATTTGAACCACCCTATTCCTGTATTCCTGAAATAAATCTTTGCAATTGCTTGTTCTAGTTTCACTGAATTTAACAAATTTCAAATTACAGAATTAAAATCTAATCGATTTTCCATACTACTGTTCTAAGCTATCAGCACTTATCCTTGTATTGAAAATATTTTCCTAAATTCGAGCTGTTAATTCTACTTAAAATTGTCGGGGGAATTGTTACCGATTCACAGACAGATTGAAGATTTGAATCTGGTTTAGTTGGATTCTAACTATTGAGGCATGACTGGTCAGAATATTCTCATTCTAATTTAAAGGTGATTGTGCTGCTATTTCTAATGTCTTGGTTTTTCATGTTAGGATAAGGTCAAATCACGGTAAAGTTGACTAGCACTGAACAAGTCTGAAATCAGAGGAATTATTACCAGTTTGAAGACTGATTTAAGTTTTTATTTATGTCTAGTGTGATTCAACCCCAAAACTTGATGATAGTTATTGAGGCATGGCTGGCCAGAATATTCTAATCTTAATATATAAGGGATTGTGCTGCTATTTCTACGATATTAACCTTTTGGTTTTTTATGTTAGTTCAAGGTCAAATCTTAGTAAAGTTGTCTATCACTGAACAAATCCAAAATCCTTTAAATCATATAGGAATCCATCTCAGTCTGTTCGTTAATCTATGGGTAGCAGGCTTGGGTCACCTGAAAATCAGCTCGGGTCGCTTGTTTTTTTTTTCAATAAAAGCTTAGTAAAAATTGCCGGCTTGCCTCTTTCATTTTCTAGTAACTTCCATTTTCTAGTAGATATCATTGTTTAGTTTATATAAAGTATTTAGGTGTTATTCATTAGTAGATGTCGTTCATTAGATTTTGTTCATTCATGTGAGCATATCCTTGTGTTATAACATATTACAAATTTTTTTTTATATTGGGAACTACTGTATTAGAGTATGCTTAGCCTATCGGTTTTCCTGTAGTTGTACGTTCTGTTGAGAATGGGACAAGTTAATTTAGGCAGGTTTCATTTCCTTGTGTCATTGCGACTCACATTTATCCATTTCACTGTTGTTTATGGAATTACTTTTACAAGGCATTGTGACTCGAATGACCTGTGACTCGACTTGAACCGCGACTTCTACTCGACATTGGTATTTACGTATTTGGTAATGGGAATCATTGAAGCATGACTGGTCAGAAAAATCCCAATACTTATGTGTCAGAGTGCTGTTGCTGCAATTTTCTAGTTTCCCATGTTGTCTTTAGGTCAAATCGTAAGTTGAACAGTAAGTTGAACAGAGTTTTATGTTTGTCCTAAGTATGATACAAATTTAACCTGAAGACTGTTTTCTATTTTTCAGAATCTAATCTTTAAAATTTAATAATGCTAGCTTTTGTGATATTTCGTATTCTCAATTTCATTGCTGCAAGTTTCTTTATTTTGTCAGCATTTGTACAATACAATGACCCAGATCCTGAGCTATGGATTCCAGTATATCTGGCTCCTGCTATCATTTCTGGATTAATTGGTTTTAAGCCGTCGCTATCTGAATCAAAATTCATAAAAGTTTTTGACTTTGGATATATTTTCTTTGGAACTATTTTATCTGCGTATTTGTTACATCAAAACTACCATGATAATTTCATCCACTGGGTGGTGCATGATGAAGTGGGGAGGGAGTTTGGCGGACTTGTTATCGTTATATTTGGATTATTTTTATGCACGAAACATCACATTTATCTGTGAAGAATTGGTTATTGTCGGTTTTTATTTGGATTTCGATTGCAATGTGGATTTATGTTTTTAACAATCAGGAATATCGTCAACTTTGGCCTCAACGTTGCCAGACTGCTCTTTATCCAGAAAGGACAGATAATATTTATTCTCAGAGAGAGGAAAGTGATAAGATAGCTGAACTATAACCACCGGGAGAGGGATGGAAGCTGAGAAGACGTCTACTGATACTATTTTTTATTATGAGAAAATTTTTTCAAAGCAAGGTCATGCACACAAAGTCAAAGCAAAAGGGGTGTTTTTTTGATATTTTACAGGCGGCCACTGGGGTGTCAAGAGCAGTTGACATGGTAAAGAATTATAGTGGTTAATTAGGTTTTAGTAAATACCGAATGACACAAGGCTTGAAGGAGCTCAATATAACTAGAAAAACAGTTGATAAATTGGAGTGTACTAATACTGATGTCCGACAGGTTACCATAAATCCGCCACTACTTTAGAAAATATATTCAAATGTTTTATAAACCAGCATGGTCTCAAAAGCCGGGTTTGAAAAGTCAGTAAATCATAATGAAGCAATTGATTCAACATTTTACTACTTGATTTTTAGGATAGAATAGGATTTACATATTTATTCTCT
This sequence comes from Styela clava, assembly GCF_013122585.1. Classification (NCBI taxonomy): domain Eukaryota; kingdom Metazoa; phylum Chordata; class Ascidiacea; order Stolidobranchia; family Styelidae; genus Styela; species Styela clava. The sequence goes on from NW_024102837.1 coordinate 18,412,464, forward strand.
TATGAAAGTCAGTAATATGGCTCAATCATATGGACCACAGTTACCAGTCCATGTCGGGTGTGGGATTAGTCAGCTAGTAATTCATTTTCAGATGCATGAACTTGATGGTGGAGGAAGGCAAAACCAACCAGTGGTTAATGTTACGTGAACCACCCTACGGCCGTGAGGAGTCCAGCAATCCTCTCGCACATAATTATCCCTCACAGAGAATTCGAACCTGCGCACTTGCCCAAGGTAATCAATGGTGCGGTGACGGGCATATTCCCAATATTAAGCCTGATGCGATACATTGTCCTGTTCTCTTTTAATTTTACGACAAAAAGTAAGACTTTAGTTTGAGAAAAATTAGCTATAAATTTTAAATTGTATTCTGAACACCTATGACAAATTCTACATGGCTATTTATAACTGTTTTATTCCTGTCATATTTAGCTTTGAGTTACAGAGTCAATAGTTAGAAATATCAGTAAAATGCCTCTCGAAATCAAAGTGAAGACTAATGGACATGCAAATAGGATTTTACAAGACTTGAACAGGTGAGTGTGAGACAGGGATATCTAAAATGATGGGGTTAAAACCTACTATGTGACGCTGTCCGAAACCGCCTTTTTTGTAATTCAATCTGGCCCGCCTGTTGCTGCTCAACCAAACAAACAAATTTCGTTGTTTTGGCTAAGGGGGTTGTATTGTCATTCTTTGGGAGGAAATCTGCCATGTATTTCATGCCTGTAGTTTCACTAATATTCTTCAGTTCTTTATTATTACTGAAATATGTATTATGTATGTAAATCGGGAGTGCGCCATGGTCATGACACTTGCTTAATCGCCTTGAAGCTCCCATCGCTAGCTATTTCTCCAATGTCTCCGGTAACCTATTAGTAAGGATTCATTAAAGATTAAATTAGTAAAGTGTTATTGAATGTGTAGTGAGGAGTTCCAAAATAGGGAAGGGGGGGGGATATAAACTATACTTTCCTACTTACCATATATCCTCGCATATAAGCCGATCCCCTAAAAACACACTTGAAGCGGTGAATTTATAAAAATTTGCATATAAGCCAACACTACAAATCGTAGAAGGCCATACACACCTATCACAACCAATCAATTTGACTTTAATATTCAATATGGCTATTCGCTACCGTCAGAATATAGTTTTTAGTGAAAATTGATATCGCGCACACATCCTAGCGCCCTCCATCCACGTTTTGATTGAAAACATTTTTCGATTATGACTTATTTCAATAAGTAAACAAATAGCTCGTGGAGCCCCTAGGTTTCTCATTCAGAGCCATTGGCACTTTGAGAACCTATGTTCTAGTGAACATATTTATCGGGTGGTTTCACGTCTTCTACATGACTCTAGCTCAGGGGTGGGTAAGGTTTTTAAACCAGGGGCCAAAAATTTTACCTATCGAGACTGGTGGGCCAAGTAAGTGTGACTTCTATTTTATGAACAATATTTGCAGTGTTACAAACGCAAAATTGGGAAACAATAAGCCTCATGCCAAAACTAAATTTATCCGCAATTTCAACCAATTCCTTGAGCTATTATTTAGCTAAAACATCAAAATTTGGTTTCTGTTTGATTGTGGCAGCATCAGGCTGGCCAGATTGAATTACCCAACAGGCCTTAGTTTTCCTATGCCAGCTCTAGCTAATCAGCCATGGATATAGGAGCAGCTCTTATGTTCTTGCAAGGTTCCTCTGGTATGAGATATGACTTATCTATCTATAAGACATCCTGGGTTAAGTTGTGGGTGTGAGTTGTCACCCGAGACCCAGTGTTCACTCTAAGAAAATTATGTGCACAATCCAGAAACTAAAAAAGGCAAATCTTTCCTGACTGTTTTTTTAACATTATATCATTGAAATCTTGCATGCTGCAAAGTTTCTGATTTTATTGTTTGGAGATAAAGTCAATTAAAATTAACATGCAACTCCGGTTTCTGGTGTTCACTCTAAAAAATTATGAGTAGCAAAAAAACTGAAATCTGTTTTCTGGTTTGATTTACCAAAAAAAATTTGGTTTCTCAGGAGTGCGTGCTGCGTCATGAGCCAAAAAATAAAGTGCAAATGTCCGGTTACTAGTTTAATTTAATGAGACTCGGGTTTCTGGTGCTCACTCTAAAAGTATTCTGTTGTATAAAGGGACTGAAGCCTATGGGCAGGCGTATACTCACTTGGCTAACACAGACAATTCTCGAACTCGTAATAGAACTAAAATGAGGAAAATCGGAATAAAATTATGGCCTAACTCTAACCTGGTACACAAACTTTTTGTTATAACTTATTTTAAACAGCGAAGGTACTCTATTATTTCCACTTCTCTCATACCTTTGCTTTATGATAGGATAGGATTTACATATTTATCCCGGGGGAGAGGAAAGCCGATAAGGCGGCTTATCCATATGGCGAACCACGGCCTCTCGTCTGGTTACCATTCCAAGTCGGGTATGGGATTAGTTATATTGTTTGTTTTTTCGGAGGCATGGACTTGGTGGTGCGGGAAGCGGTAACTGACCAGCGGTTACGTGAACCACCCAACGACGGCGAGGAGTTCAGCAATCCTCTCGCACATAACCCTGCATGGGATTCGAACCTGCGAAACCACGCAGTGTAATTAGAGGTGCGGTGGCGAGCATATTCCTAACGCTTAGCCCGTTGAGCCACACCGCCGCGCCGGTCGGGGCAATCATAAATTCCTAAAAAAAATACGGTCAAAAAATTCTACCACTATTATTAGCAGATGTTATAAGATTTGTGTACCCTGGCTGCTAGTTCCCACCACCCAGTTCCTCAACAGGATTGAGCGCAAATGAAATCTGTCACTATTATCACCGGATGTCATATCCAGCCTGAATGTCATAAGATCTATTTAACCTGAATTTGCCACATTTGTGTAGCCTTTTTTTCTACATGTCATAAAACCATTGTAAAATATGACTGCTGACCGCAACAGTTTTGAATTTTTTGGTCAACCACCGAGGTATCACTGTTGTTGTATAGTCAGAATTGGCGACGTTGATATCACTTATCTCTATAATTATGTACACATACTGACATACTTATTCCCTACTAGTCAGAGCTGGGTCCATGTAGCCACGGTGTTTTTTTGTGGATGGAGGTGGGAAATGAAGCTGAAGCCTGTGCTATCAGAAAATTAGTGGCTCCAACTTTTAACCATCTAATTCTTTTTCCAGACTCATAATTTTTTCACACCTCATACAAATAACTTCATACAAATAAAATCCGTAGGCATCTTATAATTTTTTCAATTTCGATTTTTTTGTATGAAATTGAAGTTTTAATTTTTCAATCTAAAAGTCCTTATAACACAGATTTAACTCTCGCATAACTGTATCTGGATTAATGTGTGATGGTAGTTCTCATACCAAAAAAACATCAGTTACTAAGCTCAGAAGCGAAAAATAAACCAGCAGATCTTGAGTCACATTTGATATACTGTAGCTTCGGAATTAGAGATAGAACCATAGTTTATTTCAAATCAGCTTCCCAGCCCTGTATTAAAACTTGAAAATTCACACAAGAATTTCCTGTGCGGAATAGAAAACTCATTTAGTGCAATGCTGATTTAAAATTTAATTTTGCAGAAGCAGAAAGGAAACTCGAGATCATTGTGATTTCATGATCATAGCTGGCTCTGAAGAAATTCCAGTTCATAAGAATATTATATCTGTAGGATCTGATTATTTCAAAGCAATGCTGGCTCATAATGTGAGTTGTATTTATTCATGTTTATGTGATTTCTCAGCAATAAACTGTTTGAGTTAACTCTCTCACAGTTAGTACTGTTACCTTTGTTAATGTGGTTTTAATCATTGGTATTATCACACTTCAGAATGCTGAGACAGCGTCTGGTAAAGTGGAAATGAAAGAAGTTGATCCATTATCCCTGCAACAATGCATAGAATATATTTACACTGGTGAATTGTCTACTACTAATGAAAATGCTGAATCTTTGATGTACGTGGCTGAATTACTGCAGTTGAAAGGTGATGATTCAAAATAGATCTTTCTTCTGGATTGTACCAAAAGTCACTTATCCCTCTGTGATTTAAATTAACTAGACAATCCTCCCCTGCAAATGGAGATATTTGGTTTGCGAGTGCCTGCATTTCTTTCGTTATCCTGGCCAGTTTCTCATTGCCCCCAGTTGCCATTTTTACTGAATACAGACTTGTTTATTTTTGATCTAATTCAGTTAATTTGTCATGTCACTATTTATCAATTTTCAAGTCAAACATGGTTACTTTTACCTAAATGAAAAAAAAATTATTTCAATGCTCCACTTCTATTTATGTGATTCGATGATTGCAATTAAAAGTTTCGGTAAATTAGGACGTTTTGCACAGAAGTTATGTTCTCTCTAGAACTGACATGGGCAAACTACTGCCCGCGGGGCAAATCTGGCCTGTTGGGTAATTCAATCTGACCTGCCTGATTCTGCCAGAATCAAACTAAAACCAAATTTTGATGTTTTGGCTAATAATAGCTCAAGGAATTTGTTGAGATTGCGATTAAATTTAGTTTCGACACGGGGCTTATTGCATTCCACTTTTGCTTTTGTAACACTGTAAATATTGCTCATAAATTGTAAGTTTACGTCACACTTACATGGCCCGCCAGTCTAGATTGGCAAAATTTTTGGCACCCGGTCAAAAAATCTTGCCCACCTCTGCTCTAGAATATGTCCGGCATGGATTCTGTTTTTTTTTTTGGTTCACCCTGTATTCATCCACTACATCACAAAGAAAGGCTACCAAATAGCAATATGTAAGAAGTTTGTTTTATTATAACAGATGTCTGTGGAGGCATCGTTGAATCACTTGAAGAAAATCTCGAATCATCTGCAGAATCATTCTTTGTGACAAAAAGAATAGCAAACCTGTACAATTACAAAGAATTGATGGAAAAATGCGAGAAGTTCAAGCTGAATAATTTTGAAGAAATTGCTGTTCTTGATGATTTCAAGGAAATAGAGGAAAAGGAATTTGTTAGATTGATCAAGTCACAAGATAACAAGGTATTTGTAATGTTTTGTTTCACTCCTTCCTTCAGAACAAGACTTTATACAAGTAGTCACTCATTTCATTGGGGGAAGGTTTTAAGTTCAGGCTGACCAAAGTAAACTTTCCATGATACAAGCAGCCACTCAATCATAAGAAACAACCTGGCTTAACCACCTCGGTTAAGCTGATAGGAGTGGCCTTCCTGCCCTTGAATGTCTGGTTTAGCCTGCTAGCCACTAGTTTTTATAATTAAATAAATACTCAAGCAAGGACTTCCAACACATTACATGAATGCTGGGCATTTGTCAATTCAATAGTCTAATTAATAGATACAACTGAATATTCCCATGTTCTATATTCTTTCTAGGCATCAGAGAGTGTCAAGCTCGAGGCTTTGATATCTTGGATAAAATATGAGCAAAGAAATCGCAAAAAACTTCTGAAGAAATTGAACAACTACATTGATTTGCATAAAGTACCGGTGACTTATAGAAGATTCCTTGTTGAAAACGAGGTCAGTTATATTAAATTGATATTTTGAAACCATTCATTATTGCTAGGATATTTGAACATAATATTAGAATTTCCATGAACTCATGACTGTGGACTCGGAGTTGGAATATTTTCATTTTTAAATTACCAGGATCCAAAGCCGGAGTTGAAATCTTTATATTTTTTATGCCGAAAAATCAGCAGTGTATTGTCAAAATTTTAGAATACACTCAAAAGAACGCTAATTTAACTGACCATTCACAACGCTCAAGCTTGCATAGGCAAAGCGAAAGTTTTTGTTTTTCAAATTTGATTTTTGCAGGTAGAGAGAAATAGGAATTTTCTTCAACCCGAAGTCGGAATAGTTTTGAAAAGGGTTTAAGAGCGAGAGACCCTTAACAGTCCTATTAATGATTCGTTGACATTAGTCTATATTTATGCGAAAACAGTTTTTTTTCTTATATCATTCAACATTCATTGTAATAACATAACGCACTTTGGTTGTTTCAGCCAATGGTGAAGTCATGCCTGGAATGCTATCACTCTCTATGCATTTCCATGTTGGACAGCTTAAACGTTGGTGCCTCAAATGTTCACTCCGCTGCAAATATAAAACAAGAAGAAAAGGAGGCAAGTAAGTTGAATTAAGAAGTAGACAATACAGAATGCCATTTGTTACCTAGAACTTAGAAACTAACCTAACTATGGATTGGTTAATTAGTATGTATTATGGAGTTTACAAAATAAACAATCTATATACCTGTCTGGACCTGAATCGAACGATGCTATAGTTTATTGTTTTTGCTTTTCATTTCTGATACCAACTTTATTTTTTACAGTTGCAGTGTTTGATCGTAATTCAAAGAGCCTTCAATGCTTTGATCCTCGGAATAATGCTTGGACGAAAATGCAGGTTAGTATTTGACAACCGTCAACTAGGGTATCTCAGTCTAATCGTATTATACATAGAAAATATCATTCATTAGTCCTCATTATTACTCCAGATGATAAAATATAAATGCTCAAAGCTTGTGTTTTTATGCGATTGGATTGCAAGATACGGTTGTGGTGGTTCCACATATAGTATTAATCCGTTACCTATTTTATTTCGACTGTACTTGGCCATCTTATCAGCTTTTGATTTTCCCTTTCTCAGGATAAATTTAAAGTCAGATACCTGACTTGTACGTATGTGATAAGATTTACATATTTATCCCAAGGAAGAGGAAAGCTGATAAGCCAGCTTAATCATATGGCTAACCATGGCGTCTAGTCCGTTTACCGGTCCGTGTCGGGCATGGGATTAGTTTTTTGCAAGCATTGACTGGATGGTGGAGGAAGCCGTAACCGACCAGTGGTAACGTGAACCACCATACATCGGCCATGAGTCCAACAATCCTCCTGCACATAACCATCCAGTCATGGATTTTTAATCTGCTGCTGTGCAGGGTAATCAGAGATGAGGTGGAGAGCGTATTCCTAACGCTTGGCATGAAGTGCCATCTGTGGACAAGGCCTTTTTAGGACGAATATTCGAATGGGATTAGATTCTCTCATCCCGCCACACCCATTCATCCGTATCTACATTTGACAACGATTTCTTCAATGCAATATTATTTATTGAAATTTTCCAGAACATGCCTGGATCAGGGGAATATTTTTCTGCTGTGGCTCTTGGTGACTACATTTATGTTCTTGAGAGAGATCAATCTGTTTATCGACTTAAATACTCAGATCATGAAGCTACTTGGGAGAGAATGAATGATATGATGTATGACCATGGGCCTTGTCCTCCTGTTGCTGTTTTGTCTGGTGAGAATTGTTTCAAAATTTCTTTTGCTAAACAATATCTTGTTACCTCTGCCAAACGGCTAGTAATTGAGTTTTTCAAATATCCTGTTGCTGTCTTGTTTGGAGTGATGTTACCTCAAGAATTCTTAGTACTGGTCTGTTTATGCAATTAATGGAAAACATATTTTAATAGCATTTGGTATCTAATTCCAGTTCAGCCTTGTATTGTAACTATATCACTTCATTGTGGGTGACCCAAAATTCAATTGAACGCGTTGTACACAAAATACTGATATTTTTTCTGATTTGTAAAACTCGTCACTTAATCAAAGTGTACAAATACAAATTATAGTTTCATATTAACACCATTGAAGAATTATAACACAATCTATCTCTGTAAGAAATAGTAGTTGCTTCGTAAGATCATATATTTGAGTTCAGACAAGATAAGATGTAAATGCCAAGACAAAAATTGCCAAAATAATTAGGATTGAGTCACATTGCTAAAACACACAGATCCGGACTTGAAAATCTAAAGGACTTGAGTTTATTATACAATACACTAACACTCCTGTTTTAAGATTACTAGTTACATGTTTGAATATATCCCATAAAGATTTATTTTTTAAGTGAATGTTTTGTCATTGTGTTATCTATTATTATGACATGATATGTTCTTTACTTCATCTTCTATTATTTTACAAGTATCATTTGCTTTCTATCATTGGTCTGAAATATAAATTGTTTACAGGAAACCTCTACGTTGTTGGTTCTTCCTATGATTACTCAAAATTAGTTGAAAAGTTCGAGCCATCAAGCAACAAATGGGAAAAAGTAAAAGACAAAAATCTCAACAGTGTAACTTTAACAGCACTGGGTGCTGGAGGTTAGAAGGTGTTGTCTAATAAATAAATGGGTACTCCCGAAATATGTGAATCAAGATGGCGGACACCGGAACGTAGTATGTGTACCAGGTTGGGTTAGGCCATAATTTCGGGTACAAATACTTGGATAGTCCCCGAACTCGTAATAGAACTAAAATAGGGAAAATTGGAATAAATTATGGCCTAACCGTAATCTGGTACACATACTAAGTCTCGGTGTCCGCCATCGTAGTTCACATACTTCGGGAGCGTTAAAAAAATGTCATATACATTGAACTGACTCGAAACAGGCAGTTATACAACAGGGTAATAAATGGAATTGTCGCTGGACCATATAACCAACTTAAGAAATCTAGCTGGACCAATAAATGCTCTGCTTTACAGTAATAAAGGCATCAGGCAAACGGCGAAGTATTTACCACATCAAAAAGGGCATAAAAACATGTACTTTTACCCATGTGGGCGATTATTTAAACATGAACTGTCGGATTAACTCTTTATGCTTGATGGGGAAAAATCTTAAGTGTTGACAAGGGCCACACTAGATAGCTTTGCGGTCACTAAATAGCTTTTCCTGTTGCAAACCGCTGGTCTAAACCAAACAAGAAAAAATACCGTTTTCAACAGACCAGTAGGTCGTTTCATATCAGTGGTTGCTTTTACAAAGTGTTGTTTTGAAGCAAACTTGCTATAAACTTCGGTAACTAAAAAATGACTGCCAACAGATATCGGATTTATTAGTTTGCCCTAAGTTTTCATCGAATACCAGAATGCAGAAAACACTTTAAAGTAATATTCCCTGTTTAATTTCAGGTTGTATATACAGCATTGGTGGTTACACCAACCAAGTAGAAAGATTTGACCCAACATCATCAACTTGGTCATTTGTTGCATCCATGAATGAAGCAAAGGGATGGGTCGCAGCTGTTGAAAATGAAGGAAATATATATGTTCTAGGTAGGTTGGTGTTTGTTGCTAAAAATGTAGGAAACTCGAGAAAAAATATTTAGTTTTACTTAAAATAGCAATTAACCAGAATATTTCAATGACCGTGCTTTGAGGTATCAAATGCAGTGCCATTATGTTCAAACATCGTCATGAACTACTAATATTCCATTTATGTCATTCTGCAAGGTCGCAGAATTATATTGTTATGCGACAAATCATGTTGAAATGTTTGTGTACCTATATACTTACACGAATGCAAAGGTCAATCCGATTGCCGTGTAAACTGTAAACTCATAATTACGTACGGTACTGTTGCGTACTTCTTACTAGAAATTAGACTAGTTAGGGTTGGAAATCGGAGTGATATTCTGACATTCATACCGGGTTCCAAAATCTTCAGTTCAGGCTAGTTGAATTTTCCGCATTATATTTATCACCTTGCAGTTGTTACCTGCCAACATGTTAGTTCACTATTCCCTTTTTATTTATTTATTGTCTTGTAATTGTCAATAGATGGATAAACATTGTTTTGTATCATTCAGACAAAATTGCAAGCAGACATTAACAAACTGTTTATTTCATTCAGGTGGAGAGACGAACAATCACTTGACAACTGTTGTTGAACGCTATGATATTTCAACAAACGTGTGGTCTATGGTAACTCCCATGTTAACTGAACGTAGCTTGTTCAATGCTTTTGTGATTGATACAAATATTTACGCAGTTGGAGGAATGTATAGGTAGAGTATTGAACTACAACATAGTAGGCATTAGTGTCTTCTGTTTCAGGAGATTTTGTTCCGAAATACCTATTTACAAATAAATATTTGTTCGCCTGTATTCCTCACTACAAGCTTAGGACCAATCTAGCCAGAGTCTATCTATATTGTCGACGCTTACACCAATAAACAGATATCTTTACATTTTTTGTGAATATATTCATAACTTTGGATCGATATTCGCTGTTGGCTTGAGCTTAACTCTTCGTGCGGATAGAAGAAGCAGTATATTCATATTGCTGGCTAAAAATTTTAAATCAGAGTCTCCCACCTGCAGTATCCGGTCATTCGTACTTTTTTCATATATAGTCGAATCAAAATAGAAATTGAATATTTTTTCAATGAGTAGCCTAACAATCACTCCACGAACCATTTTTCTTGCAGAACTGGAATATCTCCTCTGTATTTTTCAGTTCAGGAAGCATGGAAAAGTTTGATTTCAAGAAGAATCAATGGGAGATGATTGACATGAAGAACATGAAACTGAGTATACTCGATGCAGTGAAAATTAATTTGAAGTGATTTGATTGTATATGACAGAGAATAGTCAGTTACCATTTAAGGACATACTTGTAGTTTATGTTTGTATTCTTACTAATATGAAATTGTATGATAGATATTTGACATTCGATGGGTACTTGTGTTACCAGTGAGTGAACTTTGTATACTTCTATAATGAATTCCTGCATTACTTACTGTCATTAAATAGTTTTCTTCATTTCCCAGCAACATTAACTCACTGGACAAAGATAAAGATATGTTTACAACTGATGCTGAGAAAATTTTTTTTAAATGTTTGATTGTATTCAACACCTTTTGTATCATTTCTGAGAGAATTTCATTCATAACACGGTTGCGTAGTCGCAGAAAATTTTGGCCTATTAAAAAAACTAGCCTTGGGGTTGATGGACCTTTCGAATCTTGCTCTCAGCGGCAGGAAAACAGAGTTTATGAACCTTCTTACATTGGCTCAGACTCCATAATCCTGATTTAGCTTACTTACCATTGAAAATTAATTTTTGGCAAATTGGAGAATGTGGAATATGATGTCCTTGTTACGTGGAATTTGGCACGAATATTATATGTCGTTGGAAACGAGTGTTTGAATAGCTAGTTGCAATGAAAAGTTATTATTTCCATTCAGTTTTCATGCCATTGAATATTATCTAGGTATGAAATATTGTTCTTTGTGTTCTTCAAGCGGGTTCTTCTTCAATTAAATTTTCTTATCGATCAATCGACCTGAAAAGAACTTTCCAACGATTTCCCTTTAACTTCTATTTCATGAGGTCGGTATATGTGTTAGGCGGAATCATGCCTTGATTTCGAGTCTGATTATTTCTTGATCTTTATTAAAGTTCTCAAAGTTAAAAGAGAATTTAGAATTCATCTGTTTTATTCTCGTGTCCGTTGTTCGAAACTTTACTGAAAACTGATATATAAAAAAAGTTAGGGAAAGCTTGAAAATCAGTCTCAAAGTTAACCTGGGGCCCCATTCGCCAAACTTCGTAAAAAGCCTCGTTTACGAGCACGTAACTTTGTCTCTTAACTGCGTTACGAAATCTCGTTAAGTGCGATTCACGAAACATCTCGTAAAAACTTCACGCTCTCGGAATCTAACGCATGGTCGTCGTTGAGCAAAAACCACTGTATGATCTCTCAATCGTATCAGTCACTGCCGCTAGCCGCCAGGAGCGGACGAGCTCATTTTGCGACGATCTGTAAGGTTTCCCTGTTTACAGACTGTTTTAAAATTTGGGTCATATAGCAGTAATCTATGGATATATGAAATAAATGCTAGAGTACATATTGTGAACTACTTCTGTGACCGACAATAAAATAGATGAATGAATGCAATCCCATATTTGATGTTTGTACGCTGTTAGTTGGCATATATAGGTGGGTCTACATCTACTAGACTACAGTCTACACTACCTAAGTTAGCCATTTAAGGATTTTTGATACCAATTTTTCACGAAGTATGCAAACACCACAGCATTTGTTGGTGTGCGTGTGGCACATACTTGTCTTGGGCCAGTAAGGTATTGAACATGTATCCTATCTTAGTTATACCTTTTAATAATTATGTTGGTACTGTTACAAATAAACACACATACATTTTAAGCCGAATTCATGCTAAGAACATGCCGAACTACTGATAACGAGCAAAATTTTCCCCTCGTTAGTTTGCGAGCACTCCGGCGCGTTAAAGATCTTTCGTGAATACCGATTCTCGGTAAAATGAGAGAAGAAGGCACTTTCTCTATATTCTCTCGAATAATTTCTCCCGAATATTAACGATACTTCGAGAATACCATTTTTGCCTTTACGAGAAAGTGGGTGCTTACCTATCACGTTAAACGATAAAGAAGTTTGGCGAATGGCGCCTAGGTCGGGTAGAACTCAGTGAACACTAGTGTATTCTGTTTCGGGAGATTTTGCTACAAAAAAAAAATGTTTCATGTCGGGTACGGGTATTAGTTAGTTATTTGTTTTCGGAAGCATGGACTCGATGGTGGAGAAATTCGTCGTAATCGACGTTACCTGTACCACCCTGCATTACACTCAGTCACGACTACTAATATCTCATTCAGGGGTAGGGAATTAATTACCTTTCTGAGTGGGTCAGAAATGCTTTTTAGTAATTTTATCGTAATTTGTTATTTCTAGTGTGCTTTCCAGTATGATCAAAAAATAAACTGTTGATCAACTGACTGATTATGGCAAAAAATAACACACAGCAACCCGTTACATACAAAATACGACGTCAAGCACCATCGAGCAGGGTCACCATAGTAACGGCATTCCTTAGACAACGCATTTCGTTAACGTCTGCTCCTGCATGTTTCATTTTTAGTTTAATGTTCGTTGAAGGCCGCTCTGTTATAATAAATATTGTTATAATCTGCATTGTTTTTTATTGCATTGCAGGCTTTACTCACCGTTTGTGCTCCTTAATTTTTCTTTCGTCGTTCTTTTCTCAGGCAGTTGTTTGCTGTCTTGTCTATAGCCATAGGCCTGTAGGAACCGGTATCGTACCGGTACCGGTACCAGTACGGTACTGCAGTACCGTACCGGTATGTATCCTTGTTCATTCCGCAGTCAGGCAATGATAGTTCAGGAGATTCTGGATTTTGTATGCGCTGGTCTGCCTGTAGGCATAAACTAATCTATCTATTTTAATATTAAAATAGAATAGCTTTACCAATTATAGAAACAATGCTGATTCAAAATTTTGTTTTTATTAATTATTCTAATTCCCATTATGAATGTAGTCTAAATAAACTTATAACTTAAAATAGTTATTTGGATGAAGACTGGCAGAGAAAGAATTCTTAATAAGACAGTAAGATGAAGCCGCTCCAGAAGTATGTGAACCAAGATGGCAGACACCGGAACGTGGTATGTGTACCAGGTTAGGATTAGGCCATAAATTGATTCCAATTTATCTTATTTTAGGTCTTATACTAGTTCGGAGACTAGCCAAGTGACTCCCATAGTATTTGTACCTGAAATAATGACCTAACCCTAATCTGGTACACATTCTAGCGTCCGCCATCTTGGTTCACATACTTCGGGAGTACCGATGAATGTTTAAAAATTTATCTGCTTTTGGGAGTGGATATTCTAGAGTATGAGGATAATTGTGTTTCTTGCCATTGGGATCCTGAAAAGATTGAAAATACGCCTCTATAGTCTATAAATGCTGCCATAAAAAATGCGACAAGACAGACAACTCAACAGTTCACTCTGCAGTCGAGGTATATCTGAGCCGCCCTCTGTATTTTCACCTTTTGTTAATTTTTTGTGTAAACTAAAATCACTATCGAGTCTATTAATGTGAAACAAAAGTAACTAGGTTCACTTTTTAAGCCGTCTTGTCTCTTTCCTACTCCCCTGAATAAGTATGGAAGTCTTACAAATACAGCGTTGAGAAACCCGCTTCCATGAGATTATTCCATGTTACCTTGCAAGTCTTAGCGTCGTAAAGAACATTTCATCATTATCTAAAATACGGTTTCTAAATCTCTTGCCATTTTTGAAAGGTTCATGTTACTATTGGTTGTTCCACCCCTTCTGTATGAACATACAGGCATATGTTTTTATGCGTGTGATTTTTTGCAATTCTGTCAGCTGAAATTCCATAATTTTTGCTAGCTTCTCAGAGCTGATGCGAGGACACTGGACAGATATTCTAGTATTTGATTTTGTTTATTTCTGTGGGGTTCAGCATAAGTGTAAAAATGCAGCCACTTTACTGAGTTCCTTAGCAATCATGTTTAACCTAATATGTACTAAGTCTGCACATGGTTAAAAATGGGAAGTCAGGCATGACTGTTCAGAATATTTTTATCCCAATTCATAAGAACTTGTGCTGCTATTTCTAACATATTGGGTTATGGGGTTAGGTTGAGATCAAATCGTACCAAAGTCCCAGAGTTTTGCAATCCATTACAGTATGGACTAAATCTCTAGAATGTTCCAAATATTTAGTTATATGGAACCTGGTACACATACTACGCTTCCGGTCTCCATCATATTGGTTCACTTAATTCTGGAGAGCTCGAATAAATAGTTAATCATGACGGTCAAGTCAGTTTTTCAGATGAACCAGTTTTCAGGTCATGACCATAGATTGAGAAACAGTGCTATTAACCCACATAGTCCTAAATACCCATTCTGAAATGTTGGTAAGCCCTTCTGAAGCATTTGTTTGAATTTTTACCCCTTGATTTTCAATGTTCCTTATAACTGTGTTTAATTTTCTGATAAAAAATGAGACATACGTTTGAGAGAAATTTAAATTGTCTTCTGAATACCTATGACAAATTCTACATGGCATTTTATAACTGATTTATTTAGCTTTAAATTGCAGAGTCATTAGTTAGAAATATCAGTAAAATGCCTCTCGAAATTAAAGTGAAGACTAATGGACATGCAAATAGGATTTTACAAGACTTGAACAGGTGAGTGTTCTTCAGGGATGCCTTAAACAATGCGGTTAAAGCTATGTTTCCAACCGTGAATGAAATATTTTCTATGGAGGAGGGGTATTGTCATTTTTATGGGGAAATTATGCTATGTATTTGTTTTAGTTCTGTGTTTTTACTATAATACCTATTTATGCACACATTATTAACAGTGTTCACTCTAAGAAAATATTACGATGCGCAATTGTTAGTTTTAGTGAACATGAATATTTTAAGGCTGAGCAGAGTTCTGAATGATTTACAAACTTTGTGAAATATTACAACAACTACCCGGTAAATGCTATTACATTGCGAACAATGTACGTACACATGTAGCGGCGCTCCAGAAGTATGTACACCAGGACGGCGGACACTCAAATGTCCTATATGTGCCAGGTTAGAATTAGGCCATAATTTTATTTCAATTTCATTATTTTAGTTCTATTACAAGTTTGGGGACTAGCCAAGTGACTTCGTAGTATTTATCCTTGAAATTATGGCCTGAACTTAACCTGGTAAACATACATCGTTTCGGTGTCTGCCATTGGTGCTGGCAGAGTACCCATTTAACTCAAAAAGCTTTTCCTTGTTTTCATGATTTTTAATGTTTATACATTTTGTCCATGGGCTCCGGCCCGCGCTAGAATTAGTTTGGCTAGTTAGCTTGGCCCAAAATAGCTCTGTCATGAGGATTAAGGAGAAATTCAGGTACTGTACCTAGACGTAACAGTGCGGGTCCATAACTCTATTCAAAGATGAGTCTTCCTTAACTTTGAGTGAGTACTTGGACTTTACTCAGAAATGAGTATTTTTTCACAACTGAGTGAGTGCCTGTGACTTTACTCAGAGATGATTCTTCTCTACATCTGAGTGAGTGCTTGTGACTCTACTCCAGAGATGAGTCTTCTTTACACCTGAGTGAGTATCCATAACTTTAATCAAAGATAAGTCTTCCTTATCTTTGAGGGAGTGCCCGTGACTTTATTAAGAAAAGAGTCTTCTTTACACCTGAGTGAGTGTCCATAACTTTACTCAGAGACGAGTCTTCTTTACATCTGAGTGAGTGTCCATGACTTATGTGGCGTTGAGTCTCCTTTACCTCTGACTGATTGCCCATGACATTACTCAGATATAAGACTTTTTTATATCAGAGTAAGTGTCCATAATTTTACCCAGAGATGAGTCTTCTTTACATCTGAGTAAATGAGTTGATACTCATTTTAAATAGTACAGGGACTTGAAAAAGCTCTCTACTGGTTAACCACTTGTACCTATATTTCAACATTTTTATGGGGTGACTCAACTTATTCTTCGCAAACATGGTTCCCGATACACTAAAACTATTTTGGACGTGTAAGGTTCACACTGGTTCGGCTCTGAGTGAGTGCCCATGAATTTACTCAGATATGAGTCTTTTATATCTGAGTGAGTACCCATGACTTTACTCAGATATGAGTTTATTTTTTTATCTGAGTGCGGGTCCATAACTTTACTCATAGATGAGTCTTCCTTATCTTTGAGTTGAGCGGTTCGGGTTACATCATCTCATTCTCATGTCACGTAGTATGTAAACCAAGATGGCGGACAGCGGAACATAGTATGTGTACCAGGTTAGGGTTAGGCCATCATTTCAGATACAAATACTACCGGGAGTCACTTGGTTAGTCCCAGAAATCGTAATAGAACTAAATATGGAAAATTGGAATAAAATTATGGCCTAAGCCTAACTTGGTACACATACTACATACCGGTGTTCACCATCTTGGTTCACATATTACTGAAGCGCTCACTCACTGGTCGGCAAGCTTGGGTGTTCAGTGCCGAAACAGTTTTGAATTTTTTGATCAACCCCAGAGGTATCGCTGTTCTTGTATAGTCAGAATTGGCGACTGTGATATCGCTTATCTCTATGATCATGCACACACACTCATTCCCTACTTATCAGAGCTGGGTCCATGTAGCCACAGTGTTTTTTGTGGATGGAGGTGGGAAATGGAGCTGAAGCCTAAGCTACCAAAAAATTAGTGGCTCCAACTTTTTACCATCTAATTCTTTTTCTAGCCTTATAATTTTTTCATATCTCATACAAAAAAATTCATACAAATAAAATCCGTAGGCATCTTATAATTTATTTTCAATTTTGATTTTCTTGTATGAAATTGAAGTTTCAATTTTACAATCTAAAAGTCCCTATAACACAGATTTAACTTTCGCATAACTGTATCTGGATTAATGTGTCATGTAGTGCTCATACCAAAAAAACAGCAGACCAGCAGATGAGTAAACCAGCAGACCTTGAGTCACATTTGTAAATATTGTAGCTCCGGAATTAGAGCTAGAACCATAGTGATTTTAAATCAGCTCCCCAGCCCTGTATTAAAACTTGAAAATTCACACAAGGATTTCCTGTGTGGAATAGAAAACACATTTAGTGCAATGCTGATTTAAAATTTAATTTTGCAGAAGCAGAAAGGAAACTCGAGATCATTGTGATTTCATGATCTTAGCTGGCTCTGAAGAAATCCCAGTTCATAAGAATATTATATCTGTAGGATCTGATTATTTCAAAGCAATGCTGGCTCATAATGTAAGTTGTGTTTATATTTCGTTATGTGTTTTCTCAGCCATAAACTGATTGGGTTAGCTAACTCTTTCAAAGTTGGTACTGTTACCCTTGTTAATGTGGTTTTAATCGTTGGTATTGTCACACTTCAGAATGCTGAGACAGCGTCTGGTAAAGTGGAAATGAAGGAAGTTGATCAATTATCCTTGCAACAATGCATAGAATATATTTACACTGGTGAATTGTCTACTACTGATGCAAATGCTGAATCTTTGATGTTTGTGGCTGAATTACTACAGTTGAAAGGTGAGGATTCAAAATAGATCTTTCTTCTGGATTGTACCAAAAGTCACTTATTCCTCTGTGATTTAAATTAACTAGACAATCCCACTGCAAATGGAGATATTTGGTTTGCGAGTGCCTGCATTTCTATTGTTATCCTAGCCAGTTCTCATTGCCCCCAGTTGCCATTTTTACTGAATACAGACATGTCTATTTCTGATTTATTTCAGTTAATTTGTCATGTCACTATTTATCAATTTCCAAGTCAAACATGGTTACTTTTACGTAAATGAAAAAAATTTGTTTCAACGCTCGACTTCTATTTATGTGATTCTATGATTGCAATTAAAAGTTTCGGTAAACTAGGACGTTTTGCACAGAAGTTATGTTCTCTCTAGAACTGACATGGGCAAACTACTGCCCGCGGGGCAAATCTGGCCTGTTGGGTAATTCAATCTGACCCGCCTGATCCTGCCAGTATCAAACTAAAACCAAATTTTGATATTTTGGCTAATAATAGCTCAAGGAATTTGTTGAGATTGCGATTAAATTTAGTTTTGGCACGATGCGAATTGTATTCCACTTTTGCTTTTGTAACACTGTAAATATTGCTCATAAAATGTAATTTTTTACGTCACACTTACATGGCCCGCCAGTCTAGATTGGCAAAATTTTTGGCACCCGGTCAAAAAATCTTGCCCACCTCTGCTCTAGAATATGTCCCAAACCGCATGGATTCTGTTTTTTTTTTTGATTCACCCTGTATTAATCCACTACATCACAAGGAAAGGCTACCAAATAGCAATATGTATAACAGTTTGTTTTATTATAACAGATGTCTGTGGAGGCATCGTTGATTTACTTGAAGAAAATCTCGAATCATCTGCGGAATCATTCTTTGTGACAAAAAGAATTGCAAACCTGTACAATTACAAAGAATTGATGGAAAAATGCGAAAAGTTCATGCTGGATAAGTTTGAAGAAATTGCTGTTCTTGATGAGTTCAAGGGAATAGAGGAAAAGGAATTTGTTAGATTGATCAAGTCACAAGAAAACAAGGTATTTGCAGTGTTTTGTTTCAAACCTTCATTCTAAAAAGACTTTATACAAGTAGTCACTCATTTCATTGGGGGAAGGTTTTAAGCAGGCTGACCAAAGTGGACATTCCATGATACAAGCAGCCACTCAATCATAAGAAACTACCTGGCTTAACCACCTCGGTTAATCTGGTAGGAGTGGCCTTCCTGCCCTGAAATGCCTGGTAGCCACTAGTTTTTTTAATTAAATAAATATTCAAGCAAGGTCTTCCAATACAATACATGAATGCTGGGCATTTGTCAATTCAGTAGTCTGATTAATAGATACAACTGAATATTCCCATGTTCTATATTTTTTCTAGGCATCAGAGAGTGTCAAGCTAGAGGCGTTGATATCTTGGATAAAACATGAGCAAAGAAATCGCAAAAAACTTCTGAAGAAATTGAACAACTACATTGTTTTGCATAAAGTACCGGTGACTTATAGAAGATTTCTTGTTGAGAACGAGGTCGGCTACTATAAAATTTACATATCGAAACCATTCCCTTTTACTAGGATATTTGAATATACTATTGGGATGTTAGTTGACTAATATTGACGAGCGCTGTGGGGTCGGCGTTGTGGATATCTTTATTTTCGAATTACCAGGAGTCATGATTCAAAGCCGGAGTTGAAATCTTTATATCTTGATGCCGGAAAATCAGCCATATTGTCGATGATCAGAGTCAAAATTTCAGAATAAAACTCAAAAGAACGTTAAGTTACCTCAGTATTCACAGCGCTCAGTTTAAGAAAGATAGATAGGCAAAGCGAATGTTTTGTTTTTTAAATATGTTTTTTTGTTTTAAGTTTGCAGGTGGAACAAGACAAATTTTCTTTAACCCGGAGTAGTTTTTAAATGGTTTAGGATCGAGTGTATACTCCACAGTCTTACTGATGATTTGTCTACGTTATTCTATATTTCTGCGAAATCAATTTCCTTTTCTTATATTATTCAACATTCAATGGAATAACATAACGCACTTTGGTTGTTACAGCCAATGGTAAAGTCATGTCATGAATGTTCCCACGCTCTACTAATATCTGTGATGGACAGCTTGAACGTTGGTGCTTCAAATGTTCACTCTGCTGCAAATATAAAACAAGAAGAAAAGGAGGCAAGTAAGTTGAATTAAGATGTAGACAATACAGAATGCCATTTGTTACCTAGAACTTAGAAACCAACCTAACTATGGATTGGTTAATTAGTGTGTATTATGGAGTTTACAAAATAAACGATCTATATACCTGTCTGGACCTGAATCGAACGATGCTATAGTTGTTGTCTTTGCTTTTCATTTCTGATACCAACTTTCTTTTTTACAGTTGCAGTGTTTGATCGTAATTCAAAGAGCCTGCAATGCTTTGATCCTCGGAATAATGCTTGGACGAAAATGCAGGTTAGTATTTGTCAACCGTCAACTAGGGTATCTCAGTCTAATCGTATTATACATAGAAAATATCATTCATTAGTCTTCATTATTACTCCAGATGATAAAATATAAATGCTCAAAGCTTGTGTTTTTATGCGATTGGATTGCAAGATATGGTTGTGGTATTTCCACATATTGTATTAATGCGTTACTTATTTTATTTCGACTGTTCTTGGCCATCTTATCAGCTTTGATTTTCCCTTTCTCGGGATAAATTTAAAGTCAGATACCTGACTTGTACGTATGTGATATAGGATTTACATATTTATCCCAAGGAAGAGGAAAGCCGATAAGCCAGCTTAATCATATGGCTAACCATGGCGTCTTGTCCGTTCACCGGTCCATGTCGGGCATGGGATTAGTAAGTGGAGGAAGCCGTTACCGACCAGTGGTAACGTGAACCACCCTACATCGGCCATGAGTCCAGCAATTCTCCTGCACATAACCATCCTGCCATGGAATTTTAACCGGCGACCCCACGCAGGGTAATCAGAGATGAGGTGGCGAGCGTATTCCTAACGCTTGGCATGATGTGCCATCCGTGGACAATGCCTTTTTAGGACAATTATTTAAGTGGTATTTGATTCTCTCATCCCGCCACACCCACACATCTATCTACATTTAAACAAACATTTCTTCAATGTAATCTTGTTTATTGATATTTTCCAGAACCTACCTGGATCAGAATTACTCTTTTCTGCTGTGGCTCTTGGTGACTACATTTATGTTCTCATGGAAGATCGATCTGTTCATCGACTGAAATACTCAGATCATGAAGCTACTTGGGAGAGAATGAAAGATATGATGTATTGGCATGGGGATTGTCCTCCCGTTGCTGTTTTGTCTGGTAAGAATTTGATCCAAAAATTCTTTTGCTAAACATTATCTTGTTACCTCTGCCTCAAGTCTAGTAATGGAGTTTTTCAAATATCCTGTTGCTGTTTTGTTTGGAGTGAAGTTACCTCAAAAATTCTTAGTACTGGTCTGTTTAAGAAATAAATAAAAAACATATTTTAAAAGCATATGGTATCTAATTCCAGTTCAGCCTTGCATTGTAACTATATCACTTCATTGTGGGTGACCCAAAATTCTTCTGAACGCTTCATGCACAAAATTCTTCTGAGTGCTTTGTGTACAAAAAACTGATAATTTTTTTCTGATTTGTAAAACTTGTCACTTATCAAAGTGTAGTTGTTGACAACAAGAAATAGTTGTTGTTTCGTAAGATCATATATTTGAGTTCAGGAAAATAAATGCCAAGACAAAAATTGCCAAAATAATTAGGATTGAATTACTTTGCTAAAACACGCTTATCCGAAATTGAAAGGACTTGAGTTTTTTATACAACACACTAACACTTCTGTTTTAAGATTAGTAATTTATTTGTGTTTGTATATATCCCATGGAAGCTTTTTTTTATTTTTATTAATGTTTTGTCTTCCATTGCTATTGTGTTATCTATTATTATGACATGATTTATATTTGTATAAATACCACATACCACGAGTTTGCTTTGCCTTTAAGACAAATAGTTCTTCACTTTATCTTCTATTATTTTTCAAGTATCATTTTCTTTCTATCATTGGTCTGTAATATATATATTGTTTACAGGAAACATATATGTTGTTGGTGAATTCGATGAGTACTCAAATTAGTTGAAAAGTTCGAGCCATCAAGCAACAAATGGGAAAAAGTGAAAGACAAAAATCTCAACAGTGCAAATTCAACAGCACTGGGTGCTGGAGGTTAGAAGGTGTTGTCTAATAAATTAATGGGTACTCCCGAAATATGTGAATCAAGATGGCGGAACGGAACGTAGTATGTGTACCAGGTTGGGTTAGGCCATAATTTCAGGTACAAATACTTGGATAGCCACCGCATCTCTGATTACCCTTCGTGGGATCGCAGGTTCGAATTCGATGTGGCGATGATCATGTGCGAGAGAATTGCTGGACTCCTCGCTGCAGTAGGGTGGTTCACGTAACCGCTGGTTGGTTACGACTTCCTCCACCATCAAGCCCATGCTTCCGAAAACAAATAATTAAAACTAATCCCATAACGGTACCCGACATGGACTGGTAACCGGAAGAGAAGCCGTGGTTCGCCATATGATTAAGCCGTCTTATTGGTTTTCCTCTTCTCTGGGATAAATATGTAAATCCTATCCTGTGTCCTCGAATAATAGAACTAAAATAGGGAAAATTGGAATAAATTATGGCCTAACCGTAACCTGGTACACATACTAAGTTCCGGTGTCCGCCATCGTGGTTCACATACTTCGGGGAGCGCCAATAAATGTCATATACATTGAACTGGCTCGAAACAGGCAGTCATACAATAGGTAATAAATGGAATTGTCGCTGGGCCATATAACCAACTTAAGAAATCTAGCTGGACCAATAAATGCTCTGTTTCACAGTAATAAAGGCATCGTACAAAACAGCGAAGTATTCAACGCATCAAAAAGAGCATAAAAACATGTACGTTTACCCATGTGGGCGACTTTTTAAACATAAAGTGTCGGATTAGCTCTTTATGCGTGATGGGGGAAAATCTAAGTGTTGTCAAGGGCCACACTAGATAGCTTTGCGGCACTAAATAGCTTTGCCTGTTGCAAACCCTTTTGTCTAAACCAAACAGGCAAAAATCCTGTCTTTAACAGACCAGTAGGTTGTTTCGTATCAGTGGTTGCTTTCACAAACTGTCCTAAGTTTTCATCGAATACCAGAATGCAGAAAACACTTGAAAGTAATAATCCTTGTTTAATTCCAGGTTGTATATACAGCATTGGTGGCTATGTATCAGGTCATCACACCAACAAAGTAGAAAGATTTGACCCAACATCATCAACTTGGTCATTTGTTGCATCCTTGAATGAAGCAAAGTACTATGTTGCAGCTGTTGAAAATGAAGGAAAAATATATGTTCTAGGTAGGTTGGTGTTTGTTGCTAAAAATGTAGGAAACTCGAGAAAAAATATTTAGTTTTACTTAAAATAGCAATTAACCAGAAAAATTTCAATGATTCAAGATATCAAATGCAATGCCATTATGTTTAAGCATCGTCATAAACTACTAATATTCCATTCATTTTCTTCTGCAAGATCGCAGAATTATATTGTTATGCGACAAATCATGTTCAAATGTTTGTATACCTATATATTTACACGAATGCAAAGGTCAATCCGATAGCCGTGTAAACTGTAAACTCATATATACTTTTGGTACTGTTGCGTCCTTCTTACTAGAAATATTAACTAGTTAGGGTTGGAATTCGGAGTGATATTCTGACATTCATACCGGGTCCTAAAATCTTCAGTTCAGGCTAGTTGAATTTTCCGCATTATATTTATCACCTTGCAGTTGTTACCTGCCATCATAGTTCATCATTCCCTTTTTAGTTATGTATCGCTTTGTCTTGTATAGGTGAAATTGTCAGTAGATGGATAAACATTGTTTTGTATCATTTAGGCAAATTGCAAGCAGATATTGAAAAACTGTTTATTTCATCCAGGTGGGAAGGCAAACTATCACTTGACAACAGTTGAACGATATGATATTTCAACGAACGTGTGGTCTACGGTAACTCCCATGTTAACTGCACGTAGATTGTTCAATGCTTTTGTGATTGATTCAAATATTTACGCAGTTGAAGGAATGTATAGGTAGAGTTATTGAAATTTATTACAACATAGTAGTGAGCACTAGTCTCTATTTCTGGAGATTTTGTTCCGAAATACCTATTCACAAATAAATATTTGTTCGCCTGTATTCGCCCCTTCACTACAAGCTTAGGGCCAATCTAGCCAGAGTCTATCTATATTGTCGACCCTTGCAGAAATAAACAGAAATCTTTATATTTTTGTGAATTTATTCATAACTTTGGATAGATGATAGAATTTGGTTTGAGCTTAACTCTTTGTTCAGATAGAAGAAGCAGTATATTCATATTGCTGCCTAGGTATTTTGAATCAGAGTCTCCAACCTGCAGTATCTGGTCGTTCATACTTTTTATCATATAAGGTCGAGTCGATATAAAAATTGAATATTTTTTTCAATGAATAGCCTAGCAACCATTTGTCTTGCAGAACTGAAATAATATTCTCTCTGTATTTTTCAGTTTACCAGGAAGCATGGAGAAGTTTGATTTCAAGAAGTACCAATGGGAGATGATTGACATGAAGAACATGAATCTGAGGATAATCGATGCAGTGAAGATTTGAAGTGATTTGATTGTATATAACAGAGAACAGTTCCTTGTGTTACCATTAAAGGACATGCTAGTAGTTTATGTTTGCAATCTTACTATAAATTGTATAATATACTTGACATTTCATAGGTGCTTGTGTTACCACTGAGTGAATTTTGTATACTTCTATAATGAGTTCCTGCATTACTTACTGTATAATTCAAATAGTTGTCTTAAATATAATTCACATATGGCATTGAGATATGCTTAGAACTGATGCAGAAGAAATTTCTTATGAATGGTTTGGTTTTATTCAACACCCTTTAATTGTTCGTATCATCTCTGAAACAATTCTAATCATAACACTGATATGTAGTCAGTGTTAAATTTACGCCCTGGTAAAAAATCTAGTCTTGGTTGATGAACATTTCGGCTGCTTTTCTCAACGGCTAAACAGCAGAGTTTATAAACCTTACATTAGCCACGACTCCACAGCCCTGATTTAGCTTGCTTATCATTTAAAGTTAATTTTTGGCGAATCGGAGTGGGATTCTATATCCTTGTTATGTGAAATTTGTCAACGATATCATAGGTCGTTGGAAGCGAGTGTTATATATAGCCAGTGGCCAGTGAAAATTAAATTGATTTATTATTACCATTAATTTTTTATTGCATTGGATTTATCTGGGTATGAAATATTGTCTTGTGCATTCTTCAAGCGGTTTCTTCTTCAATTGAATTTACTTATCAATCACTTAACAAAAATCTGTGAATCAATTGCAATTTATATGTTATCAGATGACTTGACCGCATAATGTGATATTAATAATATTTTCCTCAAAGTTCATCTTTAATATCCAGTGCATTGATGCTTCAAATAAACCTTATACCTATTATCCGCAGTATTCATATTAGTATGTTTGTTGTGGTAAATATGGTACACATTGAATTTAGCTTTCAATATATTATAATGATTTAAAATATTTGCTGTATATTTTATCGCTTATATGCAATCAATACTTTACTACCATGCATCTATCGCTGAATTCCATTCTTCATTTTTTTTTATCTGATTTGAAAATCCATTGCATGATCCGCATGTTTGTCTTTTTAATCACATAGTTTGAATTGATTACGTTTGCTGCATTCGAAATGTTTGAACCTTACATTGTGAGAGAACTTTATTAAATAAACTAACGAATTAATTAATTTATCCATTTCTCAAATTCCATGTCAATTTGGAGGATTTGTTTCTTTGGTATCAAGTGGGAATTTATTGCTGTTGAACCTGGAAAAGACGATTGCACTTTCAAAAAATTTGTTATCATTTAATTCAATTTATATTTATGGAGAAGAGGAATTCAGAATCAAAAATTTTACAAACTATTTACTTTTGTGAAAGTAAAATAATTTTGATCTTTAATTAATAAGCTTTCAAAATGAAAACAATATTTTAGCTCAGTCGTCTGGTTTATTCTCGGGGACGTTCGAAACTTTACTGAAAACTACCAAATAAACTCGAAATTAGGAAAACAAATGAATGTTTATAACCAAGCTTGGAATTCTGTCCCAATGTGAAATGCGACTGTTACATCGTCGTAATCTTACTGCTGATGTGTTTAATATCAAGTAAGTCGGTCCAGAAAACAAGCTGCCACACGAACACATTCAAGTACATGCATAATACAGCAGGGATACGGCCTGTAATAAAATGTTCGATCATTCCCTGATCAAATATCGTGAAATGGCTTCTTATGAATATTGCCAATAAAATAAATATAATATATGCGGTATATGCAAGTAATCGCTGTTACTTTGAAAAACCTATGTGACTCCTATTTACATGGAGAAAGAAATTGACATACGTCCGTCTTTTGGTTTGTTTACGTCAGAATTTTAAAACTATTTCGTTTACGTCCGCTTCTTATTGGCCAATAAATGAGTAAGTACTGGCCATCATTGAAATCATATACAATTATGATGGAGTAAACAGCTATGAGATACCGTGCAACTAAAGCTTTTGAAAAATTTATGGCATAAAATTTTTTTTTCATTGGGCTACGCTAAAATACTTCATGACGCGAAGACGTAACAGTGATGATTACAAATCAAGTGCGAACTCAAGCGATAAATATCGACGAGAACGGTGAAGAAACCGAACTTTCATTGATACGTTTCGAATCATTGATATAAATTATGAGTCAAAATTTCATCCAAGTGGTTGTTTGGTTGACACAAGTTGCCGCATACCTGCCAAAAATGCGCAAACAAAGGTCACCGTCAACCCTATTTGCATAAAAATTAGTCAAAAATGACTTATGCAGGTCTCAACAAGGAAGTATAAACAAAGAGGATTAGTTCCACCGAGAAGCGAGAATATTTCAGGTGTTCGCACAATTTTCTCCACTACCGAAAGTTTGTCAGAGAGAGAGAGAGAGAGAGTTTTTATTTCAACAAACGTAACTGCTGGTCCGCTACGGCTTCCTCCGCGACTGAGTCCAAGTATTTAGAGCAAATAGATGGCTATCTAATTTTAAACAGAGGCGGACTGGTAATCGTAAGATCTCTCGTATTATTGAGCCGTTTAAACGGCTTTCGTCTTCCACGGATAAAAATATTTGTTATGGATCAATAACCTCGGGTAAGCCATGAGCGTTGACGCACCATAATAAAACACATACAATTGGTATGAAGCAAACAATATATTTTACGGGAAAATAAATAAATTGTAATAAATATACAACTTCCAACCAATAGTTAGAAATTATCTCCATACGCACGAGCAATTATTTTCCCGTGTAGGATGAATTTTGAATGCATGAGAAGGTTCTGCTATTTTGTTATTTTCATAATATATTGTACCACTGTGAATCCAGCGGAATTTCCGCGGAAAAATATTCTGCAGTTTTCAACCAGTTCCCATGCGGAAAATAATCACTTATTACAATATTTATAAGGGATAAATGGATCCTATTTGAAATAATATGTTCCGAAGGAAACAACTCAGACCAAAATATAAGTTTAAGCACATTTAGCTGGTAGTGGTAATTACAACATACATAAAAACAGAAAAACTAAAACGTATTAGAATATATTTGCAGAATGAAAAAAAATACAAAATAAAAATAGGTTACATTTGATGAGAGCACAAAAATATCGGAAAATATTTTTTTCAATGTTACATGCAAACTCTAGGGTTCGAGACCAGATGCGAATATGATCCGCAAAGTTCCGACAGTTTTCAACAGTAATTTTAAATAGTACCAATAGTGATAAGTATTATATATAAAAGTTGAAGGGAACAAAGCGGGACTTTATGATTTATGGGGCTTCAAATACAGGCGAAAAACAATATTTTCTGAAATTTGATGCATACTCGGTATATCGAGGCCGAATTCGAATATGTTGCTTTATATGCCGACAACTTTTGACAACGATTTCGATCACATGTACAAGTCAAGTGTCTAACACCAAAGTATGATCAACAGCGAAACAAAACTTAACAAAATATGGCCCTTCAAAAGTTGACAAAAAATCAGATTTTGCTATATTTCGTACGAACACAATGATTCGATGCCGAATTCGAATATGATCCGCAAAGTGCCGACAATTTTTAACAGTAATTTTGATTAGTACCAATAGTGGAAAGTATTATATATAAAAGTTGAAGGGAACAAAGCGGGACCTTATGATTTATGGGGCTTCAAATACCGGCCAAAAACAAGATTTTCAGAAATTTGATGCGAACTCGATACATCGAGGCTAAATTCGAACATGTTGCTTTATTTGCCGACAACTTTTGACAACGATTTTGATGACATGTACAAGGCAAGTGTCTAACACCAAAGTATGATCAACAGCGGATTAGAACTTGACAAAATATGGCTCTTCAAAAATTGACAAAAAATCAGATTTTGCTGTATTTCGAGCGAACTCAATGATTCGATGCCAAATTCGAATATGATCCGCAAAGTGCCGACAACTTTTAACAGTAATTTTGAATAGTACCAATAGTGAAAAGTATTATATATAAAAGTTGAAGGGAACAAAGCGGGACTTTGTGATTTATGGGCTTCAAATACCGGCCAAAAACAAGATTTTCTGAAATTTGATGCGAACTCGATACATCGAGGCCAAATTCGAACATGTTGCTTTATATGCCGACAACTTTTGACAAAGATTTCGATCACATGTACAAGTCAAGTGTCTAACACCAAAGTATGATAAACAGATCTTGAAACACAAATGTTCTTTCTTTCTACCTAATATACTAATATAATATAAAAAAAATATATACTAAGAAGTCTCATTCATATTCATACTCATTCATATTTAAATAATTCAGATTGACTGATATTTCAGCTGACTGATATTTCGAAATAACGGCTTAATCCGTTAACACTCCAGGATTATATATACATGCTATACGTTTGGCAAGTCAATTTAAAATATTTTCCGCTGGTGATCACACTCTGGTGTTGACCACTTGAGTCATACATGTAAACGAAATCATTGTCAAAAGTTTTCGGAAAATAGAATAACATATTCGAACTTGGCGTCGAAGAATCGATATCGCACCAAATATGACAAAATTTGATTTTCAAACAACTTTTGAAGGCCCATATTTTTTTGATTTTCATTCCGCTGGTAATCATACTTTGTTGGTGGACACTTTAGTTATACATGTTTACGAAATCGTTGTCAAAAGTTGTCGGAAAATAGAATAACATATTCGAATTTGGCGTCGAATAATTGATATCGCACCAAATATGGCAAAATCTGATTTTTACCCATTTTTGAAGTCCCGTATTTTTTTTAATTTTCATTCCGCTGGTGATCATACTTTGTCGGTGAACACTTTAGTTATACATGTCTACGAAATCGTTGTCAAAAGTTGTCGGAACAAAGAATGACATATTCGAATTCGTGGTCGAATAATCGTTATCGCACTAAATATGACTGAATCAGATTTTTATCAATTTTTGAAGGCCCATAATTATTCATCATACTTTGTTGTTGGATACTTAGGTTATACGTGTAAACGAAATCATAGTCAAAAATTGTCGGAAAATAAAATAACATATTCGAATTCGGGGTAGAATAGTTGATATCGCAATAAATATGACAAAATCTGATTTTCATCAATTTTTAAAGGCAATATTTTTTCAATTTTCATTCCGCTAGTGATCATACTTTGTTGTTGAATACTTAGGTTATACGTGTAAACGAAATCATGTCAAAAGTTGTCGGAAAATAAAATAACATATTCGAATTCGGCATCGAATCATTGAGTTCGCACAAAATACAGCAAAATCTGATTTTTCGTCAATTTTTGAAGGCCCATATTTTGTTAAGTTTAGTTCTGCTGATGATCATACTTTGGTGTTAGACACTTGACTTGTACATGTCATCGAAATCGTTGTCAAAAGTTGTCGGCATATAAAGCAACATATTCGAATTCGGCCTCGATATATCGAGTACGCATCAAATTTCAGAAAATCTTGTTTTTCACCTGTATTTGAAACCCCATAAATCATAAAGTCCCGCTTTGTTCCCTTCAACTTTTATATATAATACTTTTCACTATTCGTACTATTCAAAATTATTGGTAAAAGTTGTCAGCATATTGCGGATCATATTCGTATTCGGCATCGAATTATTAAGTTCGCACGAAATATAGCGAATTATGATTTTTTGTCAATTTTTGAAGGACCATATTTTTTTAAGTTTTGTTCCGCTGTTGATCATACTTTGGTGTTAGACACTTGACTTGTACATGTGATCGAAATCGTTGTCAAAAGTTGTCGGCAAATAAAGCAACATGTTCGAATTTGGCCTCGATGTATCGAGTTCGCATCAAATTTCGGAAAATCTTGTTTTTGGCCTGTATTTGAAGCCCCATAAATCATAAAGTCCCGCTTTGTTCCCTTCAACTTTTATATATATTCATTTTCACTATTGGTACTATTTAAAATTACCGTTAAAAGTTGTCGGCACTTTGCGGATCATATTCGAATTCGGCATCGAATCATTGAGTTCATTTAATAATCATAAAGTCCCGCTTTGTTCCCTTCAACTTTTATATATAATACTTGTCACTATTGGTACTATTCAAAATTACTGTTAAAAGTTGTCGGCACTTTGCGGATCATATTCGAATTTGGCATCGAATCATTGTGTTCGCTCGAAATACAGCAAAATCTGATTTTTTGTCAATTTTTGAAGGGCCATATTTTGTTAAGTTTTGTTCCGCTGTTGATCATACTTTGGTGTTAGACACTTGACTTGTACATGTCATCGAAATCGTTGTCAAAAGTTGTCGGCATATAAAGCAACATATTCGAATTTGGCCTCGATATACCGAGTACGCATCAAATTTCAGAAAATATTGTTTTTCACCTGTATTTGAAACCCCATAAATCCTGAGGTCCCGCTTTGTTCCCTTCAACTTTTATATATAATACTTATCACTATTGGTACTATTCAAAATTACTGTTAAAAACTGTCGGAACTTTGCGGATCATATTCGCATTTGGTCTCGAACCCTAGAGTTTGCATGTAACATTGAAAAAAATATTTTCCGATATTTTTGTGTTCCCATCAAATGTAGCCTATTTTCATTTTGTATTTTTTTTCATTCTGCAAATATATTCTAATACGTTTTAGTTTTTCTGTTTTATGTGTTATACAGTTATGTATGTTGTAATTACCACCATCAGCTAAATGTGCTTAAACTTATATTTTGGTCTGAGTTGTTTCCTTCGGAACATATTATTTCAAATAGGATCCACTTATCCCTTATAAATATTGTAATAAGACATTATTTTCCGCATGGGAACTGGTTGAAAACTGCAGAATATTTTTCCGCTGAAATTCCGCTGGATTCACAGTGGTCTAAGTCTGCACATGGTAAAAAATGGGAAGTCAGGCATGACTGGTCAGAATATTTTTATCCAAATTCATAAGAACTTGTGCTGCTATTTCCAACATAATGGGGTATCGGGTTAGGTTGAGATCAAATCTTACCAAAGTCCCAGAGTTCTGCAATCCATTACAGTATGGACTAAATATCTAGAATGTTCCAAATATTTAGTTATATTGAACAAACGCTTTATCTGTCCCTATAGCGAGAACGTATTTTTTGGTGGGATTGTACTATATTTGTAGTGTACTTGTGTTTGCGTTGGCCTCAAAATTAAGGTTATGATAAAAAAATCATCTATACATTTTAAATCATATTCTAAATACAAATTTTATATGACTATTGGTACTCCTGTAGTATGGGAACCAAGATGGCGAACACTGGAACAGAGTATGTGTGTCACGTCTTTTGATAGCCCGGAATCTATATCGACGAGACACAATGAAAACGTATCGAACGCGCCACTCTCAGCCCCTTTGTCCACAAACAAGACACGTGCATAAATCACTTCTTTATATTCTTGGCGAAGAACGGCGGTTTTCTTAAATAAATAAAACAAAATTGATTAACATAAGTCAAAGCATATAACAACAACAAAAGGCAAATTTCTCACCAAACGTTTTCCGATCCGGGAGGCTAATAGAATTACAATATATACCAGATAAATAAACAGTCCACAATACAGACAAATATCTGCGACTTTACACGACGAATACGTGATGCAAATGACCGAAAGGAAAACGCTAGACCAGACAATAGATAATAATACTAATTTACGCT
This sequence comes from Styela clava, assembly GCF_013122585.1. Taxonomy (NCBI): domain Eukaryota; kingdom Metazoa; phylum Chordata; class Ascidiacea; order Stolidobranchia; family Styelidae; genus Styela; species Styela clava. Next base: position 18,444,606 of record NW_024102837.1, read on the forward strand.
ACAAATAAAGGGTAATAATGAGTCTACAATGATTGGATGCAAGGCAGAGCACGATGCACTGCATACAGTGGCAAAATATACGACAAACGTACGTTTACAACGTAACATACCCCCACCCGAATATATGACCCAGGGGATATATTCTAAAAAATTAAACGTTGTAAATGAAACAATAATTCGATCGACTATTTTTGGTCTTCTAGAAATCGACATAGTTTAGTAATGGGTCGTCTGACAACATTTGTGCCAACATTTGTTTTTCTCACCAACACTGAGCGGACGAGTCCATGTTTGTCTGGGAAGGTATTTATAACCCTTCCAACAGTCCATCGACCGCGAGGAATCGATTCATCAACTAGCTTCATTCATCAGCTGAGTGGTCCATTATCACTGGAGTTATCGGTCTGGAATTCAGTATCGATTCCACTTCAACTAGTAGTGTCTCCAACTTCTCATGAGTAATCGATTGACCTGTCAACAATACAGATAGAATTCGTTTAGTTGATTTAATCATTCTTTCAAAAACGCCACCCATATGACTGGCGTATGGAGGATTAAAGTTAAATTCTACGTCACGTTGACGCAGATAGTTTGCAATACTTTGCTCGTTCCATTTGCTAATTGATTCTTTCAATTCGCGACAAGCACCTACAAAATTGCTTCCATTGTCGCAATATATGTGAACAGGACGACCTCTGCGTCCAGTAAAGCGTCTCAATGCGTCAATGAAGTCGTCTGGCTCTTTGGGTTTATCACAGGATGATGTGGCAATAACCATTTTGTTGGATAGATGTTCGGCGACCTAGGACTGTCAGCTATACGAGCGTATCCTTTATCAACATAATCATTCAATGTCTGAATATATTTTTGGTGCAATGTGTCATCTTTTAAAAGACGTCGCTTTAACTGACGAAGGCGATTCTCCGCCACTTTCTGATTACATGGTAACTCGCAATGATTGATTTTCCACAATAAAGGTAGCTCGTAATGTCCATCAACAAATTTGAGTTTGTCTTCCATGCAACTACGCGCTATTCTATCTTCGCGGGAAGTTTTAGTGTCACAAATACTGGGGACGTCAGCAAAATCCGTACGCCAAAGTCGCTCAATCTGCGACGCCAAAGGATTTGTATCAACGAAATTAATGGAAGTGTTTTCATAGACGGTCAGAGACGGACCCATAAGAGACCAACCCAGAGGGGTTTTCACCGCAATCGGCTGTTGACTCCGACCCTTTCTAAATTCCTCCCACACAAACACTTCGGGAACATCCGCTCCTATCAGCAAAGTCACTTCACCGTCGTGTATTCGAGGAAAGTCGATATCAGACAAATAGGATAGCTTACGCAAGGAACTGCGCGAGGGTAGCTTATTGGGCTTTATGGGCAAGTTACTGACGCACAATACATTGGGCAATTCAATGCAATCGTCATGTCCGTCAATTTCTTTAACGAGTAGAGGGGACAACTTCTTTGCTTTAACACATTTGGGACGATTACCAACAGTTTGCAATGTAACATCTATAGGCACCCCGGTTAGATTTAATTTGTTCATCAATTTCACACTACACATGGTGGTTGTAGGAGCACAGTCCAAAAGAGCGTATGTATCAAAAGCCCTGTTGCCAGCAGTTACTGTCACCGGGACGATATTCATGTAAACACCGGTGTTCCCTTGTTGCTTTGCGGGCGCCAATTTATTAGCGTGAACGTCGTGATCCGCATGGTTCATCGAGTTACCGACGGAACATGTCTGTTTACTAATACCATCTCGCCGTGTAGGTGTCTCGAAATCGCGATGCAACAAAACATGATGGAACGGATACTTACAATCGTGAATGGGGCAACTTTCATTATGTGTGCACTGTCTAAACATATGCCCTCGTCTTAAGCATTTGAAGCACAATTGATTCCGTCTAGCCACGTTATATCGTTCGTACCATGAAAGGACTTTAAATTTCTTACAGTTGAATAATTCGTGAGAAAAATTACAACACGGGCAGTGCCAATTTGAACCACTAGCAGAAATAGCAAAAGCACTACCTTTCGCCTTAGAATTTTCATAATAATTTGATTGCCTTCTATCTCTACGGGCAAAACGAAAGTCTGATCTTGAAACATTAGCTTGCTCGGTGACAAATTTAGAGAGGTCGTTGTAACTAGCTTCACGATCCTCCGTTTCTAAAATTGTTGCCACTTTGAAATCCCAAGCGTTTTGCGACTCTGGTGGCAATCGTTTAACAATGGCCAGCAAATTGTCAAAATTATTAAGATTGTCGTACTCACTGATTTCTTCAAGAACTAAGCCACATTTCCGCATCAGTCGCGCATACGCTTGCATACCTTTCGCGTCGTCAAAGTTCAACTTCGGACCACGCTTCAACCTGTCCAAACAGGTGCGGGAAATGACATGATCTTTACCATATTCATTCTTCAGCTCTCTCATAGCTTCGCGATATCCGCGACTCGGTTCCATCATTGAGCAATGATCAATGGCATTTTTCGCTTCGCCCTGGCACAGCTGTAACAAATAACTCAGACGTACGTTATCATCATTCACAAGATCTGTAACATGGGCCTTAAAGTTGCGGATAAAGGAATAATATTCCATTGGATCACCTGAAAATTTTGCAATTTCTGGTTTGGGTAGATCGACAGTTCTGTGATGTAAAGCATGGTTCAAACGTGGAGGCACAGGATTAGCTGAGCTACTATCAGCTGTGTGTGTAGGAAAAGTCGGCAAACGCCGTGGAGTATTTTCACGACCGTTATCAATGAGCTGTGATTTAGGTGGGAAATCGCGGGATTTCACGCTATTGTCGTGCCTAATTCTATCTACTGTTACCCACCGCAAAAATTCGCCATCGCTCATTTCCCAAACCTTTGATTCTGTTTCAGCAGCCTGTAAAGCGTGTCTTGTCTGAAGCTTACGCAAGTCGTATTCTAAAGCTGAGAGTTCTTCTTCTTGACGGGCCTTTAGGCGTGCCAGCTCCAACTTCACTCTTGCATTCCGGACGGAGAAAGTCGATGACGCTGAAGAACTCACGTCGCTAACGTCACTGGAACTCCTGCAAACATCTAGATGAGTTTTAAATTCATTAAAACTGCCAGGAGCATTGCTAATCATTGCCTGATGTTGGTCATCCGACCTACCACCGGTTGCCATTATTGAGAACCCGAATTAATGTTTGAAACCCTTTGGTTGAAAACTTGAGAATTTTGGTATTAACGTTAATATCATTGAAAACTTCACAAATTATGTTTGGAGACTTGAAATCGTTTGAATTTTTGAAGCCCGTTTGAAAACTTTTATGTCACGTCTTTTGATAGCCCGGAATCTATATCGACGAGACACAATGAAAACGTATCGAACGCGCCACTCTCAGCCCCTTTGTCCACAAACAAGACACGTGCATAAATCACTTCTTTATATTCTTGGCGAAGAACGGCGGTTTTCTTAAATAAATAAAACAAAATTGATTAACATAAGTCAAAGCATATAACAACAACAAAAGGCAAATTTCTCACCAAACGTTTTCCGATCCGGGAGGCTAATAGAATTACAATATATACCAGATAAATAAACAGTCCACAATACAGACAAATATCTGCGACTTTACACGACGAATACGTGATGCAAATGACCGAAAGGAAAACGCTAGACCAGACAATAGATAATAATACTAATTTACGCTACAAATAAAGGGTAATAATGAGTCTACAATGATTGGATGCAAGGCAGAGCACGATGCACTGCATACAGTGGCAAAATATACGACAAACGTACGTTTACAACGTAACATGTGTACCTGGTTAGGGTTAGGACATAATTTCAGGTACGAATACTACGGGAGTCACTTGGCTAGTCACCGAACTTGTAGTAGAACTAAAATAAAGGAAATTGAAATGAAAGTAGGGCCTAACCTGGTACACATACTACGTTTCGGTGTCCGTCATATTGGTTCACATAATTCTGGAGCGCCGAATAAATAGTTAATCATGTTGGTCAAGTCAGTTTTCAGGTCGCGGCCATAGATTGAGAAACAGTGCTATTAACCCACATAGTCCTAAATACCCATTCTGAAATGTTGGTAAGCCCTTCTGAAGCATTTGTTTGAATTTTTACCCCTCGATTTTTAATGTTCCCTATAACTGTGTTTAATTTTCTGATAAAAAATGAGACATACGTTTGAGAGAAATTTAAATTGTCTTCTGAATACCTATGACAAATTCTACATGGCATTTTATAACTGATTTATTTAGCTTTAAATTACATAGTCATTAGTTAGAAATATCAGTAAAATGCCTCTCGAAATTAAAGTGAAGACTAATGGACATGCAAATAGGATTTTACAAGACTTGAACAGGTGAGTGTTTTTCAGGGATGCCTAAAACAATGTGGTTAAAGCTATGTTTCCAACCGTGAATGAAATATTTTCTATGGAGGAGGGGTATTGTCATTTTTATGGAGAAATTATGCTTTGTATTTGTTTTAGTTCTGTATTTTTACTATAATACCTATTTATGCACACATTATTAACAGTGTTCACTCTAAGAAAATATTACGATGCGCAATTGTTAGTTTTAGTGAACATGAATATTTTAAGGCTGAGCAAAGTTCTGAATGATTTACAAACTTTGTGAAATATTACAACAACTCAATGTTATTACATTGCGAATAATGTACGTACACATTTAGCGGCGCTCCAGAAGGATGTACACCAGGACGACGGACACTCAAATGTTGTATATGTGCCAGGTTAGAATCAGGCCATAATTTTATTTCAATTTCATTATTTTAGTTCTATTACAAGTTTGGGGGACTAGCCAAGTGACTTCGTAGTATTTGTCCTTGAAATTATGGCCTAAACTTAACCTGGTAAACATACAACATTTCGGTGTCTGCCATCTTGGGGCTGGTAGAGTACCCATTTAACTCAAAAAGCTTTTCCTTGTTTTCGTGATTTTTAATGTATATACATTTTGTCCATGGGCACCGGCCCACGCTAGAATTGTTCGCTTGGCTTAAAATAGCTCTGTCCTGAGGATTAACCCTTTCCATGCGATTTTTATTTTTTATTAAATAATCGTCTTTGCTACGCCGATTTTATGCATTTGTACCCCCACAACTAATCGATCGACTAACGAAAAACTAATGATCCTCTGCTGCCCAATGATGGCTCGTTGGAAAGCTTATTTAAAGAGCTTGCAATTGGCGAATAAAAAATGTCTTTTTTAAAAGTGTGGTCTGAGTCACAAACCGGATAGAAAAAAGGCATTTTTTTTCTTGGGAGTTGAAACTTCAAACCGTGATAAAAAATAGAAATATTCGCTAAATCCTTTACTGTTATCGCTTCGTGGTTGGCAAACAATAGCATAATATCGCTGTAGGACTTTACGCAGAAATGAGTCTTCTTTCACAACTGAGTGAGTGCCTGTGACTTTACTCAGAGATGATTCTCCTCTACATCTGAGTGAGTGCTTGTGACTCTACTCCAGAGATGAGTCTTCTTTAAATCTGAGTGAGTATCCATAACTTTACTCAGAGATAAGTCTTCCTTATCTTTGAGTGAGTGCCCGTGACTTTATTAAAAAAAGAGTCTTCTTTACATCCGAGTAGAGTCATCTCTGAGTAAAGTTATGGACACTCCAGTAGAGAGTAACCAGTAGAGAGCTTTTTCAAGTCCCTATACTATTTAAAATGAGTACCTACTCATTAAGTCAGATGTAAAGGAGACTCATCTCTGAGTAAAGTACCGGTACCGGTACTCATTTTAAATAGTATAGGGACTTGAAAAAGCTCTCTACTGGTTACTCTCTACTGGAGTGTCCATAACTTTACTCAGAGATGAGTCTCCTTTACATCTGACTAAATGAGTAGGTACTCATTTTAAATAGTATAGGGACTTGAAAAAGCTCTCTACTGGTTAACCACTTGGATCTATATTTCAACATTTTTATGGGGTGACTCAACTTATTCTTCACAAACATGGTTCCCGAACTCCTTCCCGAACATACACAAAACTATTTTGGACGTGTAAGGTTCACACTGGTTCGGCTCTGAGTGAGTGCCCATGAATTTACTCAGATATGAGTCTTTTATATCTGAGTGAGTACCCATGACTTTACTCAGATATGAGTTTATTTTTCTATCTGAGTGCGGGTCCATAACTTTACTCAGAGTTAAGTCTTCTTTATCTTTGAGTGAGTGCCTGTGACTTTACAAAGAGATGATTCTTCTCTTTACTGAGAGTTAAGTCTTATTTATCTTTGAGTGAGTGCCTGTGACTTTACAAAGAGATGATTCTTCTCTTTACTCAGAGTTAAGTCTTCTTTATCTTTGAGTGAGTGCCTGTGACTTTACAAAGAGATGATTCTTCTCTTTACTGAGTGGGGGCTCATGACTCTACTCAGAGATAAGTCTTCTTTAAATCTGAGTGAGTGTTCATGACTTTACTCAGAGATGAGTCTTTTTTACATCTGAGTTAGTGTCAATGACTTTACTCAGAGAAGACTCTTTTTATATCCGAGTGAGTGTTCATAACTTTACAGGCTGTCCAAAATTGAATAATTGTTTATTCAAATCGAATAATTTTGTCGAATTGAACCGAATAATCTAATATTATTGCGCAATCCCAAATCTCTATTGTAACAAAAATACTCCTTTTTTGATATTGTAATAATGTATGTGATACATTTAAAATACTGCTCATATATTGCATGACTATAGGATAGGATAGGATTTACATATTTATCCCGGGGGAGAGGAGAGCCGATAAGACTGCTTATCCATATGGTGAACCACGGCTTCTTGTCCGGTTACCATTCCAAGTCGGGTATGGGATTAGTTATATTGTTTGTTTTCGGAAGCATGGACTTGGTGGTGGAAGAAGCCTTAACCAACAAGCGGTTACGTGAACCAACCAACGACGACGAGGAGTCCAGCAATCTTCCCGCACATAACCATCCCTGCATGGGATTTGAACCTGCGAACCCACGCAGAGCAATCAGAGGTGCGGTGGCGAGCGTATTCCTAACGCTTAGCCCGTTGAGCCACACCGCCGCGCCTATATTTCCAGAGTATATAAATTGCAGCTAGTTTGATGATGACAATATTTTTTAATGAACATATTGTTACTGTACACAGCTATCAGGATGCAAGAGTGCAGTTATTTGTCTTGTTAATAGATGGTAAATACTAAGTATTGCCACCATAAAACCCCCACAATACATGCTTCAGCTGTGAGTAAGCAGTACCATGTTGCTATGATTACTGACTTGACATGTTTAAATTGATTCTATTTATTGAACTATCGTTTTCTGTGGATACTAAATTGCCTTTTCCCCTTGTGTACACTCTGAAAACAGATATTGCCGACAATAACTTGTCAGTTATGACCATGCATGATATGGCTATTCACATGCCATCGGCATTAGGAGAGATCCCTTTTTATCGCAAAATGAAGGCAAGAGAAATATCAGGAAACTTTAGGTGCCGCCGCTTGCCCGATCAAAAAAACAATGTGCTAAACAAAAGATGGTCGTGAGGATATGCTTTATGTAGCTAATTTTAGTATTTCGCAAATTAGCCAAAAAAACGATTCGAATATTTTGCGATCCGATTCGATTTCGAATATTCGGTTTGCTTGGACAGCCCTACCCATGATTTTACTCAGAGATGAGTCTTCTTTACATCTGAGTGAGAGTGCCTGTGACTTTACTCAGAGATGAGTCTCTTTTACTTCTGAGTGAGTGCTAGTAACTTTACTCAAAGATGAGTCTCCTTTACTATCGAGTGACTGTCAGCAACTTTACTCAGAGATGAGTCTACTTTCTGAGTGAGTGTCACGAACTTTACTCAGAGATGATTCCTGGGTTAAGTGAGGGGTGCAAGGTTTAACAGTGTTTACTCTAACTAAATTATAGGCGTATGGGATTCTCACAAGCCAGAAATTAAAAAAAGTCAAAACTTTCCATTAAATGAAAAGCTTGAATTGTGCTAACTGAAAGAATAGAAAGCTCGCATGCGCAAGTTTTTGTTATGAAAACTGATTTTTTTTGTTTGGAGCTAGAGTCAGTTGTAAATTGACATGATACTGTGGTGGATACGTGGATTTAAGTGTTCACCTTAGAAAGATTAGGAGTGCATGCTTTCCTCACTAGCTAAAAAATGAACTGCAAAATCTGGTTTCTGTTGTTCACTAAATAATGAGTATGTATTAGGGATGAGACGAGTCCGGCATTACAGAGATTCGACGAATCCGAGTAATAGGTCAAGGACTCGAATCGAATCCTCCGAGTCCGTGACGTCACAATGTAAAAGTAGAAAACTCGTTTTTGACCATACTACAGCATTGTGCACTCACAAACATACGTCGTAGCTCATATTTTTTGCCTAACGGTTTCGCAGATAGCTGTTGAATCAATTTAAAAATATATTTTTCTTCTTTTTTGGCGGCCATAATACAAACGTGAATGTGGGTCAATGTGCGCCTTGGCTGTGAACTGAATTTCCAGCCCACCCCACTGCGTCAATTCTGGTCGGCTATTTAGAAATTCTTACATGTCAATATGAAAAGTAAGAAGCTTTTGACTACAATGCTTTCCCGTAATTCCAGATATTTCTAGCCCTAAATATACTATGTCGCGTTCGCAAATTGTAGAAAGATGCCACTCGTGGTCAATACAATGCTTACAATTTAGTAGTTCATGTAAACATTCTAAAACGCTCCATGCTTTCCATTGCTCCCTTTATAGAGAAAGGATTGCACATGATAAACTCGATTTAAAAGAGGTATTTATGAGATTCTCCATTGGGTTGATCCTGCGCATGTTTCATATTTATTTACGCGAATCGAAAACTCAAAAATATTGCGCTAACACATGTTTTATTGTGTACCACATGTATACCAAAAAGAATAGATAGTTTAAAGGCGACTGGTGCATCATTGTTATAAGCTATCAATTGTTTTTAACTTGCGTTATATTATCTAGATGTCTGTTGTCGTTTTCATTAGGAGTGCTTATAATACACGCGAGTGATATTGTTACATATCTAAACTTGAATTTCAACTATTTAAGGCATGTAGTGAGATTCATAGGGGTAAAAGTACAAACATAGGCGTAAATTAGTAAAAACAAAATTGATTATAACTTCGGTAAAAACGACGTGGACTCGAAATCGAATCCGAGTCCACAAAATGCCTGGATTTGACTCAAATCCGAATCTCGGCCCATCCGTAGTATGTAAGTGCATCGCAAATAAGGGAAAATTAAAAAAAAAAATTGTTTTTAGTGTTCACTCTGAAAAAATTACGAGTGTACGTACCCCTCAAACCAAAAAACAAACTCAAATTCTGGTATTTTCACTGGAATTTTATGTGCAGAATAGCTCGCACCATTCTGATGTAAAATATATTTTTGCAGAAGCAGAAAGGAAACTCGAGATCATTGTGATTTTATGATCATAGCTGGCTCTGAAGAAATCCCAGTTCATAAGAATATCATATCTGTAGGATCTGATTATTTCAGAGCAATGCTGGCTCATAATGTGAGTTTATATTTGCTTGTTGTTTATGTGATATCTCAACCATTTACTGATTGGTTAGGCATTGTAAACACTGATTGTTCTGAGCAAGGTTGCAAGTTCAAATTCTTGGTATGTCAGGGATTTTTTCGCCTACCAATCATGTAACTGATTGCAGCTTGCTTTCAATCATAGAATAAGATTTACATATTTATCCCGGGGGATTCGAACCTACGCAGAGTAATCAGAGGTGGCTAGCCTATTCCTAACGCTTAACAAAATGAGCAACACTGCCCCACCCATATATATGCGCGGCGGTGTGGCTCATCGTTCTAAGCGTTAAGAAAGCGCTCGCCACAGCATCTCTGATTACTCTGCGCGGGTTCGCAAGTTCGAATCCCATGCGGGTATGGTTATGTGTGAGAGGATAGCTTGGCTCCCGCTGCGTAGGTTGGTTCACGTCACCACTGGTCGGTTAGGGCTTCCTCTACCATCAAGTCCATGCTTCCGAAAATAAATAACTAACTAGTCTCATACCCAACAAAGAATGGTAACCATACGGGATGCCGTTGTTCGCCATATGGTTAAGCCGCCTTATCGCCTTCCCTCTCTCCCGGGATGAATTTGTAAAATACCATCCTGTATAGAACAGGATATTCATCTGGGAGAGGATACCTGGCCACACTGTATCATATGGCACAGGGTTTTGTTCAGTTCATGCTGGGTATTGGAATAGTTTGGTCCATTGAGATACATTGGCTTGTTGGTGAAGGGAGTTGTAAGTGACCAATGGTTACGAGAAACAACTTACAGAGACGGACAGTTTATTCTATTTCCCGTAGTGTTTATCATGCGAAAATCTGAGTGTGATCAGAGGCGCTATTGCAGGCGTGTTCCCAATGCTGAGTGTGTGTATTCAATGCTCAATTGCAAATTGAAGCCAACTAAACCGGTGTCGGACCTGCACGGTAAAGGAATAATTTGGACTTGGTGCTGTTATTGCCTCACTCAACAGACAACTCATCAGATTCAGTGTATGAAATAATTATTACCCTTCAATTATATTTTTAACAAGTTAAAATAAAAAATAGCCCGCTTTATCCTTGTTAAAGTTGAATTTTCCAACTAATCAGTCTGTCATGGCAGACAATCCTGTTTGATAATATTTTTCTCAAAACATCTTATGTATTATCACACTTCAGAATGCTGAGACAGCGTCTGGTAAAGTGGAAATGAAAGAAGTTGATCCTTTATCCCTGCAACAATGCATAGAATACATTTACACTGGTGAATTATCTACTACTGATGAAAATGCTGAGTCTTTGATGTTTGTGGCTGAATTACTGCAGTTGAAAGGTGATGATAAAAAAATTTTCTCCTAGATTCTACCAAGATTCACTCAATATTCTGTGATTCAAATTAACTAGACAATCTCCCCACAAATGGAGCTATTTGGTTTGCATTGGCCTGTATTTCTATAGTTATCCTGGATAGTTTCTCACTAAATAGAAAACCTGTTTGCTGCTGATTGTATTCATCAGATTCACTCAATATTCTGTGATTCAAATGAACTAGACAATCTCCCCTCAAATGGAACTATTTGGTTTGCATGGGCCTGAATTTCTATAGTTTTCCTGGCTAGTTTCTTTGAAATAGAAAACCTGTTGGCTGCTGATTTTATTCCGGTTTTCAATTAATCTGCTATGTCATCACTTCCTAAGTTTCACTCCAAATCAAACATGATGACCGCCCCCCAAAAAACGAATACATAAATTACTTTCACGAAAGTTAAAAATTTCAACACTCGACTTCTATCTATGATCCCATCCAGAAGTTTCTAGGACGCTTTGCACAACAGTTATTTGCACTCTAGGTCTAGAATATGTCCCGAATGTCCTGGGTTCTGTTTTTTGGCCACTTCGTATCACTCTACATTGCAAGTAGAGGTTACAGAATAATAAAATTTATGTATGAAGTGTTGTGGGGGCAAATCGAAATAGATGTTTGATTGCCCATGGATGAAAGTTTATTAGTTACATACAATACACCATGTTTGTTTTCTGATAACAGATGTCTGTGAAGGAATTGTTGATTCACTTGAAGAAAATCTTGAATCATCTGCAGAATCATTCTTTGTGACAAAAAGAATCGCAAACCTGTACAATTACAAAGAATTGATGCAAAAATGCGAGAAGTTCATGCTGGATAAATTTGAAGAAATTGCGGTTCTTGATGAGTTCAAGGCAATAGAGGAAAAGGAATTTGTTAGATTGATCAAGTCACAAGAGAACAAGGTGTTTTTAGTGTTTCGTTAGGTTTGTTTCACAAATCATTTCGTTGAGATAAGGTTTTAGGTTTATACTGATCAAAGTAAATTTCCCATGGTAAATTTCCCAAGTCGCCAACTGTATTTCTACCTCATTCTCACTCCGGTGAAGACTGTATGATCGGAATGAACAAATAAGTTCTCACCCTTGAATTTCTTGTTCAGCCTGCTAACCAATTGCTTTTTTATCCAACCAATATTCAAGCTAGGAATTTAAGCATCCTAATGTCTTGGATTACAGCATGAATCCTAAGTGTTTTTCCTGTAAATTAATAGATACAAGTGAATTTTAATGTTTGACATATTCTGTATTCCTAGGCATCAGAGAGTGTCAAGCTAAAAGGTTTGATATCTTGGATAAAATACGAGCAAAGAAATCGCAAAAAACTTCTGAAAAAATTGGACAACTACGTTGATTTGCATAAAGTACCAGTGACTTATAGAAGATTCCTCGTTGAAAACGAGGTCGGGTATTTTTCAAATTGATGATATTTTGAAACTATTTATTTTTGCAACATGTTAATGATTGTAAATATGTTATTTGGATTTAATCTGACTAATAAACGGGGCCTTGGGATAGGAGTTTGGAATATTTTATTACCCTGTATTTTCAAACTGAAAGCCAAAGCAACAAAAAAATCTCGCATGTGCCAAAGATTCTTTTTTGTATAAATTTGGTTTTCTCAAAGTTCGGAGCTTGAGTGTTTCAAGTTCTTCAACCTAGGGCCGCGGTAAACTATTCCCAGACCTACTATTCCCGCGGCATAAATTTCCTTCTCCTGCATCATTTAGTATTCATTATTTACACATAACATACTGTACTTTGTTTCAGCCAATGGTAAAGTCTTGTCCTGAATGCTCTCACACTCTACTCATATCTGTGATGGACAGCTTAAACGTTGGTGCTTCAGATGTTCACTCTGCTGAGAATATAAAACAAGAAGGAAAAGAAGCAAGTACGTTGAATTAAGATGTAGAAAATATAGAATACCATTTGTCATCTGAAACTTACTCATTTGGGGATAGGTTCTGGTTCGAACGATGTTATTTTTGCTTTTCCTTTCTGATACAAACTTTATTTTTTACAGTTGCAGTGTTTGATTGTAATTCAAAGAGCCTACAATGCTTTGATCCTCGGAATAGTTCTTGGACAAAAATGCAGGTTAGTATTTGACAACCTTCAACTCTTGTATCTCTGTCTAATCGTACTGTACACAGAAAATATTCATTAGTTCCCATTATTACTTCAGATGGTAAAAAGTAATGCTCAAAGCTTGTGTTTTTATGCGATTGGATTGAAAGATATGGTTGTGGTAGTTCCACATGTTGTATTGATGCGTTACTTATTTTATTTCGACTGTTCTTGGCCATCTTATCAGCTTTTGATTTTCCCTTTCTCGGGATAAATTTAAAGTCAGATACCTGACTTGTACGTATGTAATATAGGATTTACATATTTATCCCAAGGAAGAGGAAAGCCGATAAGACGGCTTAATCATATGGATAACCATGGCGCCTTGTCTGTTTACCGGTCCATGTCGGGCTGGGATTAGTAAGTGGAGGAAGCCGTTACCGACCAGCGGTAACGTGAACCACCCTACATCGGCCATGAGTCCAGCAATTCTCCTGCACATAACCATCCTGTCATGGAATTTTAACCGACGACCCCACGCAGGATAATCAGAGATGAGGTGGAGAGCGTATTCCTAACGCTTGGCATGAAGTGCCATCTGTGGACAAGGCATTTCTAGGACGAATATTCGAATGGGATTAGATTCTCTCATCCCACCACATCCATTCATCCGTATCTACATTTGACAACGATTTCATCAATACAATATTGTTTATTGAAATTTTCCAGAACATGACTGGATCAGAAACTGACTTTTCTGCTGTGGCTCTTGGTGACTACATTTATGTTCTCATGATTGATCGATCTGTTCATCGACTGAAATACTCAGATCGTGAAGCTACTTGGGAGAGAATGAATGATATGATGTATGACCATGGGTCTTGTCCTCCTATTACTGTTTTGTCTGGTAAGAATTGCTTCAAAAATCTTTTGCTAAACATTATCTTGGACTAGTAATTGAGTTTTTCAAATAGCTTGTTGCTGTCTGTTTGGAGTGAAGTTATCTCAAGAATTCTTAGTACTGGTCTGTTTAAGAATTTATTGAAAAACATATTTTAATAGCATTTGGTATCTAATTCCAGTTCAGCCTTGTATTGTAACTATATCACTTCATTGTGGGTGACCCAAAATTCTTCTGAGCGCTTTGTGCACAAAATACTGATAATTTTTTTCTGATTCGTAAAACTTGTCACTTAATGAAAGTGTACAAACACAAATTATATTTTCATATTAACACCATTGAAGAATTATAACACAATCTATCTGTGTAAGAAATCGTTGTGGTTTCATAAGATTTCAGTTCAGGCAAAACAAGGGTAAATGCCAAGAAAAAAATTGCCAAAATAATTAGGATAAAGTTACTTTGTTAAAACACGCAGATCCGGAATTGAAAAGACTTGAGTCTGTTATACAATACACTAACACTCCTGTTTTAAGATTACTAGTTTATTTGTGTTTGTATATATTCCATGAAAACTTTTATTTTTGGGTAATGTTTTGTCTTCCATTTCTATTGTCTTATCTATTATTATGATATGGTTTATATTTGTATAAATACCACGAGTAACGTTTGGTTTGCCTTAAGACAAATAGTTCTTTGCTTTATATTTTATTGTGTTTCGAGTATCATTTGCTTTCTACCATATGTCTTAGATGTGAATTGTTTACAGGAAACCTCTACATTGTTGGTTCTCCCAATTACTCAAAATCAGTTGAAATGTTCGAGCCATCAAGCAACAAATGGGAAAAAGTAAAAGACAAAAATCTCAACAGTGCAAATTCAACAGCACTGGGTGCTGGAGGTTAGAAGGTGTTGTCTAATAAATAAATGGGTACTCCCGAAATATGTGAATCAAGATGGCGGACACCGGAACGTAGTATGTGTACCAGATTGGGTTAGGCCATAATTTCAGGTACAAATGCTTGGATAGCCACCGCATCTCTGGTTACCTATCATGTGATCGCAGGTTCGAATTCCATGCGGGGATGATCATGTGCGAGAGAATTGCTGGACTCCTCGCCGCCGTAGGGTGGTTCACGTAACCGCTGGTCGGTTACGGCTTCGTCCACCATCAAGTCAAGTCCATGCTTCCGAAAACAAATAATTAAAACTAATCCCATAACGGTACCCGACATGGACTGGTAACCGGACGAGAAGCCGTGGTTCGCCATATGATTAAGCCGTCTTATCGACTTTACTCTCCTCCGGGATAAATATGTAAATCCTATCCTGTGTCCTCGAATAATAGAACTAAAATAGGGAAAATTGGAATAAATTATGGCCTAACCGTAACCTGGTACACATACTAAGTTCCGGTGTCCGCCATCGTGGTTCACATACTTCGGGAGCGCCAATAAATGTCATATACATTGAACTGGCTCGAAACAGGCAGTCATACAATAGGTAATAAATGGAATTGTCGCTGGGCCATATAACCAACTTCAGAAATCTAGCTGGACTAATAAATGTTCTGCTTTAGAGTAAGTAATAAAGCCATCGGGCAAAACGGTGGAGAATTAAACGCATCGAAAAGAACATAAAAACATGTAATTTTACCCATGTGGGCGACTATTTAAACATATACTGTCGGATCAACTCTTGATGGGGAAAAATCTGTTGACAAGGGCCACACTAGATAGCTTTGCGGACACCAAATAGCTTTGCCTGTTGTCTAAACCAAACAAGAAAAAATACCGTCTTTAACAGACCACTAGGTCGTTGCGTATCAGTGGTTGCTTTCACAAAGTGTTTTTTTTGCAGCAAACTTGCAATACACTTACGGTAAATAAAAAATGACTGCCAACAGATATCGGATTTATCAGTTTGTCCTAAGTTTTCATCGAATACCAGAATGCAGAAAACACTTGAAAATAATAATCCTTGTATAATTCTAGGTTGTATATACAGCATTGGTGGAGTAGTATCATGTCAGCACACCAACAAAGTAGAAAGATTTGACCCAACATCATCAACTTGGTCATTTGTTGCATCCATGAATGAAGCAAAGCAATATGTCGCAGCTGTTGAAACTGAAGGAAAAATATATGTTCTAGGTAGGTTTGTGTTTGTTGCTAAAAATGTTCGAACCTCAAGAAAAAAATATTTAGTTTCACTTAAAATAGCAATTAACCAGAAAATTTCAATGACCGTGCTTCGTCATGAACTACTAATATTCCATTAAAGTTATTCTGCAAGATCGCAGAATTATATTGTGATGTGACAAATCATGTTCAAATGTTTGTATACCTATATACTTACACGAATGCAAAGGTCAATCCGATTGCCGTGTAAACTGTAAACTCATAATTACATTTGGTACTGTTGCGTACTTCTTACTAGAAATATGAACTAGTTAGGGTTGGAAATCGGAGTGATATTCTGACATTCATACCGGGTTCCAAAATCTTCAGTTCAGGCTAGTTGAATTTTCCGCATTATATTTATCACCTTGCAGTTGTTACCTGCCAACATGTTAGTTCACTATTCCCTCTTTATTCATTTATTGTCTTGTGTAGGTGAAATTGTCAATAGATGGATATACATTGTTTTGTATCATTCAGACAAAATTGCAAGCAGACATTAACAAACTGTTTATTTCATTCAGGTGGATGGACAAACGATCACTTGACAACTGTTGAACGATATGATATTTCAACGACCGTGTGGTCCACGGTAACTCCCATGTTAACTGAACGTAGCTTGTTCCGGGCTTTCGTGATTGATTCAAATATTTATGCAGTTGGAGGAATGCATAGGTAAGATCATTGAAATTCATCACAATAAAATGGGCACTAGTGTCTTCTGTTTCGGGAGATTTTGTTCCGAAATACTTATTTGTAAAGAAATATTTGTTACCCTGTATCCATCACTACAAGCATATGGCCAGTCTAAACAGAAATCTTTATATTTTTTGTGAATATATTCATGGCTTTGGATCAATATTCGCTGTTGGTTTGATCTCAACTCTTTGTGCCCATAGAAGAAGCAGTATATTCATATTGCTGTCTAGGTATTTTGAATCAGTCTTTCACCTGTAGTATCCGGTCATTCGTACTTTTTGCATATATGATTGAGTTAACATAAGATATTGAAAACCGTTTACCTGAGTAGTCTAACAATCACTTCACGAACCATTCGTCTTGTAGAAATTAAATATCTTCTCAGAGGTCCCCATCTGCGGCATTCGGTCATTTTTACTTTTTTCATATCTCGAGTTACTATGGAATCATTTGTCTTGTAGAACTAAAATAATATGTTTTTTTCAGTTCACCAGAAAGCATGGAGAAGTTTGATTTCAAGAAGAATCAATGGGAGATGATTGACATGAAGAACATGAGACTGAATATACTCTATGCAGTGAAGATTAATTTGAAGTGATTTGATTGTACATGACAGAGAATAGTTAGTTACCATTAAAGGACATACTAGTAGTTTATGTTTACATTCTTACTATTATGAAATTGTATAATAGATATATGACATTCAATGGGCGCTTGTGTTATCACTGAGGGAATTTTGTATACTTCTATAATGAATTCCTACATTACTTACTGTAAATAATTTATATAGTTTCCTTGAATCTAATTGCTCAATGGCTTTGCCCAGCAACTTTAACTCATTGGACATAGCTATGTTTACTACTTATGTAGAAAATTTCTTTGAAATGGTTTGATTGTATTCAACACTTTATAATTGTTTGTAGCATTTCTATGAGAATTCTGATTATAACAGTGTGTAGTCGGACAGAATTGACACCCATTTAAAAAACGATTCTTGGTTGATGAACATTTCGACTCTTGCTCTCAACGACAGGAAAACAGAGTTCATAAATCTTACATTGGCCTCGACTCCTCAGCCCTGATTTAGCTTGCTTATCATTTAAAGTTAATTTTTGGCAAATTGGAGTGGGATTCGATATCCTTGTTATGTAAAATTTGTCACCAATATTATAGATCATTGAAAGCGAGTGTTATATATAGCCAGTGGCCAGTAAAAATCAAATTGATTTATTATTCCTATTCAGTTTTTAAGGCAATTCGATATTATCTGGGTATGATATATTGTCTTGTGCATTCTTCAAGCGGTTTCTTCTTCAATTGAATTCACTTATCATTTCCTAATCAAAATCCGTGAATGAATTGCAATTCATAAATTAGCAGATGCCTTTTCCGCAAAATATAATATATTCGATATAGTTTTACTTTAAACCAGGGTCGTCCAACCCGTGGCCCACATATGGCCCGGCGGAAGCATTTCGAGTGGCCCGCGCTGAATTTCAGAGTTGAATAAAAAAAATTGAGTAAAACAATTTTTCGAGTGATGTAGTAGGCCTATTATTTCCCTGAAATGAGCTCTGCCAGCCCTTACAAACGAGCCATGAATGTCATTTTGAATCGAAACCAACTGAGAGGAGATATCGATACATAAAGGTGCCACCATTGCTATCCATGGTCTTTCACTACTCTATATGATTTTATCGCAAAACAATCGAAGCCATTCTCAGATAGAGAATTCGTTAAGAAATGTATATTATATATTGTTCGGATTGCCAATGTTTTACGTCCGGAAATAAAAGAGGTGTTTGCAAAAATAACCTTGTCACGACAGACAATAACTCGTCGTGTTAATGAGCTTGATAACTCTATTGCGGAAATTTTAATTACAATAGCGGGAAAATTTTCATCTTTGGCGACTTGCGGTAAGTTAGTGGTCATATGAAATTACCGTGGAGCTTTATTAAGAGTACGACTAGAGGCATGGGTCTGTTAAAAGCTGCGATAAAATGATCAAGCGTCTTGGCTTGTCTTCGGCGAAACTTTCGG
Organism: Styela clava; assembly: GCF_013122585.1. Lineage (NCBI taxonomy): Eukaryota > Metazoa > Chordata > Ascidiacea > Stolidobranchia > Styelidae > Styela > Styela clava. Next base: position 18,463,412 of record NW_024102837.1, read on the forward strand.
GAAGAACCCCTTGAGGCGCCCCGTCAATGTTTGGGAAACAGTTTTATTGTTCTAATAATTGTGAAAGTTTGATGTGAGTGTATTGTTTGTTTTTTCATTAATCTGTAGTCAGTGTAGCAATACTAGACTATAGATTAACCAAACTCATAACTACCATGTCAAGTGGCCCGCGCAATTATTAGTGAACCACATCTGGCCCTTCGGCCAAAAAGGTTGGCCGACCCTGCTTTAAACAAACCTTTTCCAGTGCTATCTGTAAAATACTTATACAATAAATTGCATTCATCTCTGTAAGTATGTATGTTGTGGTTATTAAAGTTTATTTCTGCTTCCAATATATTCGATGATGAATAATTTTTTTTCATCTTTGCTGTATATTTTATTGCATTTATGCAATCAATACTTTACTACCATGCATCTAACATTGAATTCAATTCTTCACTTTTTATCTGTTTCGAAAATCCACTGCATGATCCGCCGCTCTGTCTTTTTAATCACATAGTTTGAATTGATTACGTTTGATGCATTCCAAATGTTTGAACTTTACATTGTGACAAACCTTTATTAAATAAACTAAACGAATTATTTAATTTGTCCATTTCTCAAATTCCACGTCAATTTGGAGGTTTGCTTTGGTTTTCAGCGAAAATTTGTTTCTTTAGTTTCAAGTGGGAATTTATTGCTGTTGAACCTGGAAAAGACGATTGCACTTTAAAATGTACTTTATTGTGACAAAAAATAAAAACATATTCATGGAGAAGGGGAATTCTAGATCACAAATTTTACTAATTACATTTCTGAAATTAAAATAAGTTTGTAATTTTTTTCAATTCTAAATTATATTTCTCCCATTTCATGAGATATGTACATGTGGTAGACGGTTTCATGCCTCGATTTCTATTCCAATGATTGCATGATCTTTACAAGCTCGCAAATTAAATAAAATTGTAGCCTATTGATTCGAAACTTTACTGAAACTACCAAATAAACTCGGTTTTATAAAAACAAGCAATTGTTTATAACCAAGCTTGAAAATCTGTCCCAATGTAAAATGCCACTGTTCAATTTCAACTATTACATCGCTGTGTTCTTATTGATTATAGCTAATGAATTCAATAAAAAGGAAGTCGATCTAGAAAACAAGCTGCCGCAATAACATATTCAAGTACATACATAATATAGCAGGAATACGGCCTGTAATAAAATGTTCGATCATTTCCTAATCAAATATCGTGAAATGGCTTCTTATGAGAGTTGCCAATGAAATGAATATAATATATGCGATATATACAAGTAATCGCTGTTAATTTGAAAAACCATCGACTCCTATTTACATGGAGAAAAAGTTCACATACGTCCGCCTTTAGGTTTGTTTACGACTGCATTTTAAAACTAATTTCGTTTACGCCCGCTTTTATTGACCCATGTCTGAGCAAAGTACTGGCCATCATTGGAATCCTATACAATCATGGCGGAACGTTGTGCGCCAGTAAACAGCTATGAGTAATCAGTAATTTATTTCTTCACCAAGCTGAAAGTACGAATTATACATACACAAATAAAGGAAATATAAAAGACCGCATTCCAGGGTGAAAGGAGACGCCGAAAACCAATTCTGGTTATCGAGCGGCGGCACCCTCGGGGAAGTCTAACAAAAACGTGATAAATATAATTAAATCGAACAAAATATATTACTTAATAAATAAATAAAGAAACGCAATCGATGCGTCAAGGCGACCCGGTAAAAACCAAGCAATCGCCGTTTAAAAATAAGAAAATCGACTCCATGTACCACAGTCTAGGTAACCATGGAAATTATTAAGTGAACCAAACAGACTTGCAGTGTGGTCATGGCTAGGGATGGCGGAATCGAGTCCGGATTCGATTACAGAATCGATTCTTCGCGGAATCGACTAGAATCGATTCCGATGCACCGGAATCGATTCTCGAGTTTTAAAATTGGATTGCAAACAATGTGTAACGTTTTGTGGCAATTTCTTCATATATATATATGTATGAACTGCTTCACTGCTATGTTGAGTTGCTACGACACCGCAAACTTCACTATATATAATATATATATTATAAATATCGCTAGTAGGCTTTAACGTTTATTTATTTTAAAAATCTCTGTGGGTTCTGAGGGATTTGTTTTTTTTTGTGCGGTTTTGTCTCATGTGGCAGATTGGATACCCATACTACTTAGTTTCGGCCTTCTTGTCCGTCCAGAATTTGAACATCGCTGTCTTGCTTGATTTCATATGGTATTGCTTGGGTGGGTATATTTTTTCGGTAATATGTCGAGGAATCGAGAATCGGAATCGAAAATTTAGGAATCGGATAAGAATCGAATACTTGTAAGTACTCATACTTGGCATCCTTAGTCATGGCAGGTAAATAGTTCGGCTACGGTAAAGTGCAACACAAGTCGATTGTGTGCATATAAGTGTCCAGATTGAAATAAAACTGGATGTTAAGAGTACACAAATTGTAAAAGTATAGAATACCGTACCAATCAAGTATGCAAATAACAAAATATTGACACTTTGAGGCAGAAACAAGCTAGTAGTGTAAAAGCTAAAATGTTGACCTGGACTAACAAGTGTTTTGATGCTGGAGTCAAAAATTCACATACGGGAATTGTATAGACATGAGGAAAATATACATCGAAATATTCAGCAGTATTAATACAACACAATGAAGTGAGTATCATACCATAGAAGTAGACTAGGAAAATTTACAAAAAAAATTAAGTTAATCAAAAGGATAAAAACAATTGACCTGGATCACTGTTACCGAAGCATTATAAATAGTAAAAACAAATACAACATTAGGCTTGACTGCCCATAATGAAAGTAATCAGAAGGATGCCAATTAAGTTTGGATCCCAGTTGAGGCATGTAAAATGGCATGGTAACAATAAGAGTACTTATGGGCATTGGACTGTAGGCATGAATTTGTCATTGGCAGTTAACAGAATAGATATCAAGAAATTACACACTAAATAGGAGACCAAGATCATTGAGGAGCGGGCTCAATAGTAGGGCAAAAAGCCTGCAATATTTTTTTGTTATATAATTTTAGTAATATAATTTTTGGCTTTACCTCAACCCACAATGTGTTGGTGACAGAAATACTTGTCAAGTGGCTTGTGCCCATCAGTATGGAATACACAATTAAAATTATAAGCTAAAATACAATACGAATATTTACACGAGACATTGTTTTGTTACAGGTGATTTGGATCGAGACAAATGATGAGCTGGCAATGACGAAAAGATTTGCTGGGACAACATCAACTGGATGTAGAGGCAGTGGAAAGGTAAAGGGAGCGCATGAATTTTTTGTATTTGAATTTGAAAGTGTCATAACTACAGTTACGTAAGTTTAAGGGAATATTATTCCAAGTTACCACACACCACAGTTTTGGGATTTGCTTAGAGAAAATCTGGGTACAAATAAATTAGACCTTGTCGAAGAACGTGTGTTATGATCATGCACTTTGCTGAGCGAAACAAAATAATTGTCGAAAGCAGCGGGCAAATGGTTGCTATGAAACTGATGCATGACCTTGGAAATCTCTAGTTGATAGATATCGGCTAATTTTAACACCCTGGTCTTATAGTATAGGGTGTTTAAGTTAGATCGAATGGGTGCTCTAGAGAGAATTCTAACTGCTCTATTTTGTAAAACTTCCAAACTGTGCAACGCTGATTGGGTGGCGGAGCCCCATGCAGTTATAGCATACTGTATAGGAGACTGGAAAAGTGCGAAGTATATGGTTCGGAGAGTTGAGTCCTGGACGTAATGTCTGAGCTTACCCAGGATTCCAACTGCTCTTGACAGTCTATTATGCAGTTCAGTAGTATGAGTGTTCCAATTTAGTTTGTCGTCAATAAGAAGCCCAAGATATTTGAAAGAGTGGACAATTTCGAGTGTGACACCCCTGATTTTAATTGAAAAGTTTTCATGTCTGGTTCGAGTTTTAGGACCAAACAACATAACTTTAGATTTTTTAACATTCACAGTAAGTTTATTGCATACCATCCAATTATACACTTTGTTAATTTCAGTGTTCACCTCGGCTTGCAGTGAGATTAGATTCTTTGCACTGTCGAGCAGACAGGCATCATCGGCGAAGAGTTTGCTCAAGAAATTTGAACAATTTGAAAGATCGTTTATGAAGATTAAAAAATTCAAAGGTCCTAATACGCTACCTTGTGGAATTCCGTAATGGATGGGTAATAACGAAGACCTGTGAGAATCTAACTCCACATATTGATAACGTCCGGACAGGTAATCATTTAATAACTTGCCTGCGACACCTCGAAAGCCAAAATATCTAAGTTTTTGAGAAAGAATTGCATGGTCGACAGTATCAAAAGCTTTTTTCAGATCTAAGAAAGTACAACAGACGAATTCCCCTTTGTCAAGTTTATCATAAATAAATGAAGTTAAGTCCAAGATAGCGTGGCTGGTCGAGTGATTGCTTTGGAATCCAAATTGACATTTATTGATCAAGTTAAATTTTTTACAAAAATTCAGCATTCGACTATGAATTAATTTTTCTAAAATGATGCCTAGGGAGGGTAAAATGGAAATTGGTCGGTAATTTGACGGGTCATTTCTTTTGCCATTTTAAATATTGGTTTCACTCTGGCAATCTTTAACGATGAAGGAAAAATACCTAATTTAAAAGATGAGTTGAAAAAATGACACAGAGTTGGCGATGTGATATCAGCGACTTGTTTTAGAAAGTAAGTTGGAATACCATCTGGGCCAACTGCTTTTCCATTTTTCAGGTTCAATATGGTTTGAAGAATCTCTGTATGTGTCGTTGGCTCCAGGAAAAAGGTGTTTTGCAGCGGAACACCCAAAAAATCGGTAGAAGGGTTAGAGCTACCAGGGATGTTATTCGCAAGTTTCTTTCCTACCGTTGAGAAGAATTCATTAAATTCACTGGCCATCATGATGGGGTCTGTCACTGTGGTACCATTTTCGAGTTTCAATTCTGAGATGGATGTATCATCTCTGGACTTAGTCTTAATGATCTCGTTAACAGTTTTCCAAGTTTGTTTGATATCTCCCCGGTTATTCTCGAGGGCATAGCGATAATGCAGTTGTTTCGATTTTCTCTGCAAGTGCATTGAGATATTTTTATATTTTTTGAAGTGGAGACGCTGAAGTGTATTACCTTTCAAAAAATTTTTTTTGAACATATGATTTTTGTGAATGATGGACTTGCGAATTCCCTTAGTGATCCACGGTTTGGAGTATAATTTATTTTCTCTTCGTGATAGGGGTCTTAATGGAGCGTGTTTGTTTATTAACCATTTCATTTGACCCAGGAAATCATCAAAAGAGCTATTGAAATTTTTTCTAGTAAGAGTAACACTCATGTAATTATTACACATTAATTCAATTTCAGATCTAGAAGAGTCGTTACAAAATTTAGTCATATCTCGCTTCATTCGGATCTTTGTTTTTGTGCCAATATTCATATCCGAAATTGTACACATTACTGGAAAGTGGTCGGTGAGATCGCTAAGTAAAATAAGGGATGAAGAACAATGGTTTATGGCGTTTGTATAAATATGATCGATGAGGGTTTGGGAGGATGGCGTGACTCGAGTAGGTTTTGTGATCAATGGAAATACGAAATAGGACGTCAGCATATCTAAATAGTTGGTGGTGGATTTATCATGGGTGTTAAGTAGGTTGATATTAAAGTCACCCAGAATCACAAATTTCCTTTTTGCCATTGCCAGCCCACCAAGATTCAGATTCAGATAATTTATTTTCGTCGTGCAAGAAACATTATGAACAACACAAGCATAGTAAATCAAGGCAAAAGAAAACAACAGACACATAATGTTTCGACTGCAATTAACGAGGAGCCGCGAAAGACTATCAAGTCATCGTGTCAGCGACACCATTAAAGCTGAATGACGTCAAAAAAACGTCAAATGATTAAGGTTGAGTTATATATGATCAGGGCAAAAATTTGGAAAACGTAAATCGAATCGAGAGAGTAAGCCAAATGAGAAAAGTTTAAATAAAAAGTATGAATGGAATCAAGAGAGTCGGGGAAGAAATGATTAATCTAGAATTAAGTTAGCTCAGGGGAAATTTAGAAAACGTAAATCGAATCGAGAGAGCAAGTCAAAAGAGAAAGGTTTAAAAAGAAATGTGAATGGAATCGAGAGAGAAATGATTAAATGGGAACAAATATCCATCGTGTCGAGTAAAAGTCAGAAAAAACGCGTTTACGATAAATCAGTATGTCAGTCTCGCAGCGTCATGCTCGGGTGATCGCAATCACAATATGAAATTGTTGACTGGCAGGACGCTGCAGAAACTTAGCAACTGAAGGGGAATTCCCAGCAACCATAACAGGGGAAGCCGGGTTGGATTAAGTACCGGTACTGATAAGGCAATATATAAATAAATATATATAAGTACAATTCAGACAGGAAAAACAGTTTTGATGGGAAAAGTTGATGCAAACTCAGTGATAATGGTCGTGCTCTGTGAGGACAATAAAGAAAAATGGTGACAATGCCAATGGCATTAAGAGGTGAAAAAAGTCACGATCGTTTAGGTAAAATAGAGATCCTGGACCGAATGACCAGTTATAGAAAAATCGAGCCACACAAAAGGTGGGGGACATGGGTTGTATACGGTACACTACTATACTTATAAGGGATCTATACCACTTATTGAAGCAGACTAAAAGGATACATAGGAATCCAGGTAAAATTTTTTCAAAGCTTGTTTGAATGAATTGTAATTCATAATTCGAATGTTATCGGATACAGCATTCCATAATTTAACGCCTGTATATTTTATCGAATTTTGAGTACGTTTGGTTGAAAAATGAGTTACATAATAGGAACTACTGGCAGAGGATCGTGTTCTATAAGAATGCACGCTGCTTTGTTTCAAGAAATAATCAGTGAATGTAACAGGGAGTTTTTTGTTGTGATGTTGGTGCATCAATTTCAATATCTCTAATTGAAGAACACGAGCCATTGCTCCTGTGAATGATGGGATGTTACTTTTCGGATGTTTATAAACTACACCAATTACTAGGCTCTGGTTGTTTGAGTTTTGTTTGACCTCAATCCACAAGTCTTCGCAGTTTGGAAATGCTAAGTTAAAATCTTGGATGATTTGGTAATCTAAATTTTTTCTGAGGTAAAATCCCACGCCTCCAGCTTGGGTTGGGGTGGGAACATGAATAAACGCGTACCCCGGGATATCGATATTTACAAACGTGGCTCCATGAATGATTCTGGTCTCACTCAGGGCAATTATATGAGGGAGAACATGAAAATGAGATATTAATTCGATAAGGTTGTCAGCATATTTTGGCAGTGACCTGATGTTGAAATGCACTAAAATGAGATCAGAGGGTGGAAAGCTGGATGAGACCTCGTTGATCTCATTAATTTGGAGGTGCCGACATGGTGGTAAACTAACATGGGTATGAAGAATGGTAGATTCCCAGTTTACATGGGAAGGATGAGAGGTTAAATCATATACAGGGCACATAGATTTGAAGGAGATTTAGGATAATAAGTGTGCTTTCTATCAAATGAGATTGAGTTGTAATGATCAAATGAGAAAAATTTGTCGCAAACAGTAACACGAATAATAAAATGCCAAGCGGATGTGGGTATTTCTCTACAAATCTGGCCTAAGTTGTTTAAATTTTCCATAGTAGGAATAAAAGATATAGGACAATAGTTCAAATAGAAAAGACACTTATCTGATTTTTTGCAGATCATCTTCATCAGATATTGAAATGGTATTGGTATCTTTATTTTTTTCACTAATACTCTCCCGTTCGATGTCCAGAGGAAAGCATAGCCACATCGTTTTTTGAGAATTTTAGCTTGGTAAAAGAGATTTTTATTTTTTTCAGTCAAATTCTCCACAATGAAGGCCTTGGACAAGTTAGTTAAGGATGATCTGTGTGAGGGGCTTCTGATTAAATGGCGATTCTTGAGGATTTTATTCCGTATCTTCCTGTTGGTAAATTTGGCTACGATAGGTTTGTGAATGTTCGAGTTGTGGGTTGGGCTGCGATGAGTGATTGAGATGTCAGATGGTTTAATATCAACATTGATCAATTTACCAACCTCAATTACAAGTTTATCTGTGTCTTCGTTCACTGATGGTGCAAGGCCATGAAACTCTTAGTTGTCGAGTCTTGACCTCCTTTCCTGTTCTTCCAGTTTTTCAGCAGTATAATCCAGGTCTTCCTCCAGGTCATAAACTAGTTCCTCAAGTTCACGTATTTTTTTACCATAGATGGTTAATTTTTCATCCATCGATTTTTGTTTTGAGGACAGCTTATCGAACATGTCCGATTGAAAACTCTGGGTTTCCTTAATTGAGGCGATGTCTTGTTTTACCTCCTTTAAAGACTGCATTTGGTCTTCTATGCATTCTTTAAGCCCAGGGCTCAGTGATGCATAATCCGAGCTGGTGTTCGCTGGGTTAAAATGATCTTCAAGACACTTGGTGATAAGAGTTGGAAGTAGTATTTCAATGTGTCTTTGAATTGTTTCCTGTAGGTTTTGTTGAAGGTTGTAAGGTCCCTCTTTTTGATGTATGATGGGACCTATTGGAGAGAGGCCAGGATCAGGAAGGCTTCTGCTCAGACGCGGCTTTGGGATAGGCTTTATGGTGTCGTAGAAGGAAGCCTTGTTTGTTTCGGTGTTCGACATATCACTGGTACGAAGATGTTGCATTGGCAGTGATGATAGGTATGTTAGTTAGACTATAGGCTATTTTTAAGTAGATTTTAAACTTAAACAGCTTAATCAAAACAGCAATAATGAGATACCGTGCAACTGAAGTTTTGAAAAACTTCTGTCATAAAAATTTATTTTTATTGGGCTACGCTAAAATACTTCATGATGCAAAGACGTAACAGTGATATTTTACAAATCAGGTGTGAACTCAAGGGACAAATATCGACGAGAAGAAACCAAACTTTCATTGATACGTTCCGAGTCATTGACATAAATAATAAGTCAAAATTTCATCAAAGTATTGTTTGGTTGCCGCATACCTGCCAATATTGCGCAAACAAAGGTCACCGTCGACCCTATTTGCATAAAAATTGGTCAAAATGATTTGTGCAGGCCACAACAAGGAAGTATAAACAAAGATGATTACGGTAGTTCGACCGAGAAGAGAAAATATATCAGGTGGTCGCACGCTTTTCTTCCACTAGGATAGGTTGAGATTAACATATTTATCCTGAGGGAGCGGAAAGCCGATAATAAGGCTTAACCATATGGCGAACCACGGCCTCTCGTACGGTTACCATTCCATGTCGGGTGTGGGATTAGTTAGTTACTTGTTTTCGGAAGTATGGACTTGGTGGCGGAGGAAGCCGCACGATTTAAATTAAACCATACCCTTAAAAGAAATTTAAAATGTGTGCGAGAGGAAAGGTTCATTGACCTGAGGTAAGGTGAAGATGACACCACTATTCAAGATTGTGTGATGTCACAATCACAATTGATATTTGTCACTTGATTTTTGTAAAGGAAATACAAATAAAAATAATGGATGTCGGTTTTTATATAAAGTTTAGTAAAAAAAAAGACCTCTTTCAAAAAAACATAGTGTTATTCTTCAAAATAAATCTAAATCCTGTCTAAATTTCGGGGAAACACGGTAACAAGTGATGTCCAGTGTTCAAAACTGCTATGCGTAAAAAAGCCACATGGTCATTCTTTCCCAGATTATAATTTAAATTCAATTTATTTATTTATTTTTTATTTTTTTTTGAAGATTTACGTATTCGAGTCACCACCGATCCTAATAACCAGTATGATTAATCAAAGCCTTCTACATCTTTTCGCGACCCACTAAGATTCCTTTTGCAACCCATAGTTTGGGAACCGCTGCTAATGTAGCTGCTGGTCGGCTAAGGCTTCCTCCACGATCGAGTCCATGCATTTAGAACAAATAGATGGCTATCAAATTTCATAAAAGTAATCGTAATATCACTAATATTATTGATCCGTTTTAATTGAACGGCTTTCGTCTTCCGCGAAAATAAAAATTGTTACCGTATAGCTATTATGAGCCAATAACCTCGACTAGCCCATGAGCTTTGTCGCACTATAATAAAATTCATACAACTGGTACGAAGCAAATAATATTATATTTTAGGGGAAAATAAATAAATTGCAAGAAATATACAGCTGGCAAAGAGCGTATAAAAAATTGTTAAACTAATAGTTGGAAATTATTTCCATACGCACGAACAATTATTTTCCCGTGTGGGATGAATTTTGAATGTATTATTAATCTATTATTATTATGACTCATTAGGTACCTATAGCCTATTGGCACTGGAATTCTCTTTGGCAAATAAAAAAAATAATAATAACTCAGTGTCGCAGGTGTTTTTTTCGTTGAAGGCCGCTTTGTTACTTCAAATTGAGACTGCGTCTTACTTACAGACCTATGGTCTCTTTGAAGTTTGTAATACTCGCTTTGTACTCGTACCGGTGTGCGGTGGACAACACTAAAAGGCTGAAGGAAGAAACGGATGAAGTGGAGGGAAAACGGAAGTTGAAGTGTTCCCAAAGGTGAAAAATTAAAAAACACTAAAAGGCTGAACACTAAAAGGAAGAAGTGGATGAAATTTCTTCCGACGGGTAGTTAGGTGGCTGAAGTCACTAAAAAGCTGAACACTAAAAAGAAGAGGTGGATGAAATTTTTTCCGACGAATAATGAGGTGGTTGAAGTCACTAAAAAGCTGAACACTAAAAGGAAGAAGTGGATGAAATTTCTTCCGACGAATAATGAGGTGGTTGAAGTCACTAAAAAGCTGAACACTAAAAGGAAGAAGTGGATGAAATTTCTTCCGACGAATAATGAGGTGGTCGAAGTCACTAAAACACTAAAAAGAAGAGGTGGATGAAACTTTTTCCGACGAATAATGAGGTGGTTGAAGTCACTAAAAAGCTGAACACTAAAAGGAAGAACTGGATGAAATTTTTACCGACGAATAATGAGGTGGTCGAAGTCACTAAAAAGCTGAACACTAAAAGGAAGAAGTGGATGAAATTTTTACCGACGAATAATGAGGTGGTTGAAGTCACTAAAAAGCTGAACACTAAAAGGAAGAAGTGGATGAAATTTTTTCCGACGAATAATGAGGTGGTTGAAGTCACTAAAAAGCTGAACACTAAAAGGAAGAAGTGGATGAAATTTCTTTCGACGAATAATGAGGTGGTCGAAGTCACCAAAAAGCTGAACACTAAAAGGAAGAAGTGGATGAAATTTCTTTCGATGAATAATGAGGTGGTTGAAGTCACTAAAAAGCTGAACACTAAAAGGAAGAAGTGGATGAAATTTTTTCCGACGAATAATGAGGTGGTCGAAGTCACCAAAAAGCTGAACACTAAAAGGAAGAAGTGGATGAAATTTCTTTCGATGAATAATGAGGTGGTTGAAGTCACTAAAAAGCCTGAACACTAAAAGGAAGAAGTGGATGAAATTTTTTTCCCGACGAATAATGAGGTGGTCGAAGTCACTAAAAAGCTGAACACCTAAAAGGAGAAGTGGATGAAATTTCTTCCGACAAATAATGAGGTGGTTGAAGTCACTAAAAGCTGAACTCTAAAAAGAAGAAGTGGGATGAAATTTCTTTCCGACGAATATGAGGTGGTTGAAGTCACTAAAAAGCTGAACACTAAAAGGAAGAAGTGGATGAAATTTTTTCCGACGAATAATGAGGTGGTCGAAGTCACTGGTTGAAGTCACTAAAAAGCTGAATACTAAAAGGAAGAAGTGGATGAAATTTCTTCCGACGAATAATGAGGTGGTTGAAGTCACTAAAAAGCTGAACACTAAAAGGAAGAAGTGGATGAAATTTTTTCTGACGAATAATGAGGTGGTTGAAGTCACTAAAAAGCTGAACACTAAAAGGAAGAAGTGGATGAAATTTCTTCCGACGGATAGTGAGGAATACTTGAAAATTTAATATATTAGGAATTGGTAATTTAATGTTTGTTCTGTTCGTATTTATAAGACAATGTCCTCGTGGATTCGTTTTTTGTTAATTTTTTATATGTTATGCTCAGTTCGAGCCTGGCGAATTGAAGGCCATGACATTCTCGTTATATTCTTTTTAATTTTGATGTAATGTGCAAACAAATTAATATATATATATTTTCATATCTAGCTGTTCTAGATCAACAAACCTTGTAATTTATAATATGTTTGTGGCCCACCTCAAAATGCCTCTGAGGCTTACCAGTGGCCCATGGCCCATTGGTTGAGAACCAGTGGTCTAACAGGACTTCGATTTGACTAATACATCATTATTCAAAGTCTTCGTGCGTGAACTGCTTGCAAAATTTATAAAAACAGATATTAAGTTCAAGGAATGAAATACGGAATCAAAAATAAATTATATTCGGGCACAATATCACGGCAATCTATGTACATAGATGTGTGGTCAACTGCGCGATTATTATTAATTTTGATTCCTATGTTCGTATTTACAAAATACAACGGCGATCCATGGACTTAAAATGTGTGGTAAACTGCCGATTATAATTAATTCTTGATACATATTTTCGTATTTATAAAATAATAAAAGATATATATGCGGACATTGAAGTGCCCGAATATAAAAAAAATCCATTCGTATTTACGTACTCACGAAAAATTGTCGCAAGTCAGAAATATAATTTATACTTTATCCCGCTTTTTGCAAATAATTTGGATAATGGTTGGTATTTGAAAGTATGGACTTTTACTAGGATGATTTTGTGTTGCGCAAAATGTTCAAATCTATGACCGATAGCACTATTTTAAATGCTTGCCGTATTAATTTAATTCTGATAACGTAACTCATGGTATATAAAAATATATCGCAGTAATCTGCAAACATGAAATGCATGGTAATATAGTCATGCTGTAGATAACAGTTATTCCATTGTTTATTGTATGCAAATTCCTTCATATACTATAGATCAGTAGTCGGCAACCACCGGGCCGCGGCCCATCGCCGGTCCGCGGAAAGGTCACTACCGGTCCGCAGAAAGGTGACATGAAAACGTACAATGCCATTGTTATCTTCATGTGAGGTTGGGTTTTTAAAATGGCAATTACAAAAACGACAGATCGAAGTGGGGTTTAACGTAAGAAATACGTTACGTGAATAGTATCACCTTCGTTTTTGAATGTATTGTCAACATACATTTTCTAACGCATATTATTTATTAGATTAGTTCGTTTGTATAAAGGTGGTCCGCCAAAATTTTGGTCAGGCTTTACCGGTCCGTTACTAAAAAAAGGTTGCCGGCCACTGCTATAGATCATTGATTTTCAACCTGCGAGAGACCTCCGGGTGTTCCGCGGAAAATTGCTTTTTTGCAGTATTATGATGTCATAATTGATATTTAACCGTCCGATGGATTTATATAAATTTCACAAAGCGCGGAATGAGTTTTTTAAGCATGACCGGTCTAGGGCTGTGCAAAATATTCGAATAGCGAATACAATATTAAAATATTCGAATGCCATTTTACTATTCGTATGTACAATACCACATTATCTGTACCGCTTTGCTTGGGCACGGAATTCACGCCGGTAAATCGATCGCTTGGATTACGCGAGAATTCACCCTCGGCTTCCACTGTTATTTTGCAAAAAGCGTGCCGACACTAGTCCCGTAAATGTAGAAACGTCAACCCAGATAAGATATCTAAAATAAAGTTACCAGCCTCCGCATGCATGACCCGAATAGAAAATCATTTTCGGAAAATTAAGAGTTACAAAGACGTTTTCGATACATGGTGAAAACGGCAATTTTAGGACGTCAGAAAATTCGAGTTATATAATTGGTACTCCTGTAATATGCGAACCAAGACGTTGGACACCAGAACGTAGTATGTGTACTAGGTTAGGCCAAAATTTTGTTCAAATTTTCCTCATTTTAGTTCTATTACGAGTTCGGAGACTAGCCAGGTGACTCCTATAGTATTCGTACCTGAAGTTATGGCCTGACCCTAACTTGGTACACATACTACGTTCGTGTGTCCGCCATCTTGGTTCACATACCACGGGAGTACCATATAAATAGCAATAGATTTGAAAATGGCGAGTCAGAGTTTTGAAAAAGCCGGTATAAAAACTTATAACCAGATAAGAAATGACAGGCCATACTCTCTTTTAATGGACTTTCTAATAGCTCGGCGTGTATTTTTAGTGATCCATTTCATCCTTGACCAAATAATGTTTCAAAAATGTGAACATTATACTCGACCATGGATCATCGGAATTGACTACATTTGTTGCATTTTGAAGCTTTTCCTGCAGTATTAATTAGGGCGTGGCATCATCAAAATCGTCAAGTGGAGTGTTGAATTTGCAAATTCCGTAAATAAAATTATGAATTTCCCGGTAACGATATTAGCTATGATATTGGTCGGGGTATTGATTTGTTGTAAAATAAATGGTGACTTGAGGTGATTAATTATAATTAGCGTCTTCCCTTCTACTAGGTACGAAAAGCACTTGGGCACAAAATTGTTTACAATTTTTTGGTATCAGGTCGCGGATGTAAAATAACGTAGAAATGCCTTTATTTCAGATTTTAAATCGACATTCTTTATTCACGCAATCACAGCTTCACAGATTTATCTAATCACAGTATCAAATTGATTTATTTCGAAAATAACACTGAGCCTAAGAAAGTCAATTGTCGTCTTAATATTAAATGTGTGCATCCCGCTGACGATAATGATAATATTATTTGCTTAAAACTGGGACGTTTAATTTGCAAACGGCGATAAGTTAGATCAGAGTCGGCGCAAAAGATAAATATCAGAATACAATTAATTTGGCTTTGAAACCACTCCTTAATGTCATTAAAATCTGTCGCTGATGTGAACTCATAGTTATATCAATAATATGAAATCTCGATCTCCGCCGACCCACGGGAATTAATAGTTGCGCAAAAGAACAAATGGCGGGAATTTAAAAACGTTCAGGGGGACAAAATATCAGCGCATATGACGAAATTAACCAGTAAAAATCGCTTTGTTGCCGATTTTCAATGTTTCTATTAATTTCCAAATCTACCTCCGACGTTCTGGACCCTGCTGCGTATAAAAAATATTCGGTATTTGTTAAGAATATTCGAATTATTTGATTCGAAAAAAATATCACCCTTTTCTTGGCCGCCATAAGAGTATAAAACACAAAAAATTGAGAGTCGTCGAGAAAGAGATGCGTGTTTGTCTCTCTCAATTAAATTCCAGCCAGAATAAAAAATTGAAACTCATCGAAACAGGCCCAGATATTACATTAAAATACCATTTCTGTTCCTAGCTCATCGGTAGCTCTGAATCGGAATATGTGTAACGTCTTTTCAAGCTGAAGTTGACAAGCTAATATTAATCTCGTTAATTTATTTTTTTCCGAAATGATCGATGTCAGTTAATTGCATAATATAGTTTATTTCCAAAAATCTCATTTGGTGTTCCGTCACAATTTTAGAATAAAAAAAGTGTTCCGCGATACAAAAAAGGTTGAAAATCACTGGTGTACGAGGTTAGGGATCAGATTGTGCGACATCTTGGTGCGCATACTTCAGTAGTACCAATATTTCAATTTCAACGAAGTTTAAATTAAATTTCAATCAAAATTAAATGTTTTCTAGAAGTCGGTATCTGATCGTTTATCAATTCATGTCAAGGCGTACCATAACTTAGTCGCAGAGAAGGTGTGATGTTGCATATTTTTAACAAAATTGCAACGAACTTTCGGGTATACGATCCATTTAAATTTGCGTGTGATAGAAACTTAGGTCATTCAGTGAAATACTCAACTGACAGATTGGAGGAAATTAATTACCCACACAGCACGTCAGCATCTCGAGTGATGATCAGGGTGTGTTGCGCTGAACATGAAAATGAATGAAGGCAGATCAATAAAAGTAAATAACGAAAAATTCATTTACATTCCCGTCTGGCAATTGGTGATATTTGGAGTGTTTGTTTTTCTTCGCTAAATGGCTCTCTTTCTTTCGAATCGCGTAAATCAGATTCGAAAAAAATTGCGATTTGAATCGATTCAATTCATAAATCTAAAAGGGGCATGCCTACTCATCAGTCCGCTTTCAGGGTCTTCATCCAATCTCACTTCCGTCGGGATATGTTTTGGCTATTTAACTCTCCCAATGTTCGGTATTTCAGTGACTTCAACCGCCTCGAAATTGATGAGACAAAATATCATCTAACCCTAACGTACTTCTTCCTTATAGTGTTTGGATTTTTAGTGACTTCAGCCACCTCACCACCCGTCGGAAGAAATTCCATCCACTTCTTTCTGTTAGTGTTCAGCTTTTCAGTGACCTCCGCCACCTCATTATCCGTCGGAAGAAATTTCATCCATTTCTTCCTTTTAGTGTTCAGCTTTTTAGTGACTTCAACCACCTCATTATTCGCCGGAAGAAATTTCATCAACTTCTTCCTTTTACTGTTCAGCTTTTTAGTGACTTCAACCACCTCATTATTCGTCGGAAGAAATTTCATCATCAACTTCTTCCTTTTAGTGTTCAGCTTTTTAGTGACTTCAAACACCTCATTATTCGTCGGAAGAAATTTCATCCTCTGCTTCCTTTTAGTGTTCAGCTTTTTAGTGACTTCAACCACCTCATTATTCGCAAGAAGAAATTTCATCAACTTCTTCCTTTTAGTGTTCAGCTTTTTAGTGACTTCAACCACCTCATTATTCGCCGGAAGAAATTTCATCAACTTCTTCCTTTTACTGTTCAGCTTTTTAGTGACTTCAACCACCTCATTATCCGTCGGAAGAAATTTCATCCATTTCTTCCTTTTAGTGTTCAGCTTTTTAGTGACTTCAACCACCTCATTATTCGTCGGAAGAAATTTCATCCACTTCTTCCTTTTAGTGTTCAGCTTTTTAGTGACGTCAATCACATTATTATTTGTCGGAAAAAATTTCATCCACTTCTTCCTTTTAGTGTTCAGCTTTTTAGTGACTTCAACCACCTCATTATTCGTCGGAAAATATTTCATCCACCTCTTCCTTTTAGTGTTCAGCTTTTTAGTGACTTCAGCCACCTAACTACCCGTCGGAAGAAATTTCATCCACTTCTTCCTTTAGTGTTCAGCCTTTTAGTGTTTTTTAATTTTTCACCTTTGGGAACACTTCAACTTCCGTTTTCCCTCCACTTCATCCGTTTCTTCCTTCAGCCTTTTAGTGTTGTCCGTGTGCGGTGTCCGCCGGTATGACCCATTTACCTTTGTGGTGCATTGTGTGCATTTTAGCATAGTCCAATGGCAATTGTTCAGTTTGTAGAATTTTATAGGTACCGTACCGGTACGTAACCTGTATGTTGTATGTGTGTTTCAATTAATCATTTTATTTCGGCTCTCTGACCTAAAACGGAACAACACAAAAAGTACCGAAAACAGACAACAAATACAGAAATACCTGGAAGGCGAGAACAACGTAAATTAAAGAACGTACAAATACGAGGTCTGGTATAGTTTAGTACCACATGCACTTTAGGTTGGCCTGGCTTAACAATTTTTGCATATGTCTGTATGTCAATCCTAATCCCCACCTGACTACGTCACTGAAAAATTATGTTATTTCGACGTCACGGTGGCGTAATAAGGCCCACCAAAGTATGCGGATGGTCGTCCGAAACGTGCATACGATCTCCCAAAAATCGAGTAAGGTATTTCTCTCGTTTTCTCGTCACAACGATCACAATAGGAGAGATATCGCCGGCTTGAGCGAGTTTGGTATCAATCGGCGGCGCAAATGCCATTTCGGGCCATCGTAATTATACTTTCGCAAGCCTTATGACATGATGGTGACGTCGTAGTGACGTAATTTTTGGATCACATAGGCAGGTGGGTGTTAGGAATAACATATGCAAAATTTGGTATGCTACGCCCACTGGAAGTACTTGTGGTACTAAACTACACTAGACCCCACAAATCTTTTAACATCTGCTAATAATAGTGGTAAAAAAAACCAAATACGCGCCCACCCACCAAAAAATAAAATAATACGAGTATACAAAAAATATAGACACGATTCAAAATCCGGCAATGCTATGATTTAAATTAAACCATACCCTTAAAAGAAATTTAAAATGTGTGCGAGAGGAAAGGTTCATTGACCTGAGGTAAGGTGAAGATGACACCACTATTCAAGATTGTGTGATGTCACAATCACAATTGATATTTGTCACTTGATTTTTGTAAAGGAAATACAAATAAAAATAATGGATGTCGGTTTTTATATAAAGTTTAGTAAAAAAAAAGACCTCTTCCAAAAAAACATAGTGTTATTCTTTAAAATAAATCTAAATCCTATCTAAATTTCGGGGAAACACGGTAACAAGTGATGTCCAGTGTTCAAAACTGCTATGCGTAAAAAAGCCACATGGTCATTCTTTCCCAGATTATAATTTAAATTCAATTTATTTATTTATTTTTTATTTTTTTTTGAAGATTTACGTATTCGAGTCACCACCGATCCTAATAACCAGTATGATTAATCAAAGCCTTCTACATCTTTTCGCGACCCACTAAGATTCCTTTTGCAACCCATAGTTTGGGAACCGCTGCTAATGTAGCTGCTGGTCGGCTAAGGCTTCCTCCACGATCGAGTCCATGCATTTAGAACAAATAGATGGCTATCAAATTTCATAACAGTAATCGTAAGACTGGTAATCGTAATATCACTAATATTTTTGATCCGTTTTAATTGAACGGCTTTCGTCTTCCGCGAAAAAAAAATTGTTACCGTATAGCTATTATGAGCCAATAACCTCGACTAGCCCATGAGCTTTGTCGCACTATAATAAAATTCATACAACTGGTACGAAGCAAATAATATTATATTTTAGGGGAAAATAAATAAATTGCAAGAAATATACAGCTGGCAAAGAGCGTATAAAAAATTGTTAAACTAATAGTTGGAAATTATTTCCATACGCACGAACAATTATTTTCCCGTGTGGGATCAATTTTGAATGTATTATTAATCTATTATTATTATGACTCATTAGGTATATTGGCACTGGAATTCTCTTTGGCAAATAAAAAAAATAATAATAACTCAGTGTCGCAGGTGTTTTTTTCGTTGAAGGCCGCTTTGTTACTTCAAATTGAGACTGCGTCTTACTTACAGACCTATGGTCTCTTTGAAGTTTGTAATACTCGCTTTGTACTCGTACCGGTTACCGCCGGTATGACCCCTTTACCTTTGTGGTGCATTGTGTGCATTTTAGCATAGTCCAATGGCAATTGTTCAGTTTGTAGAATTTTATAGGTACCGTATCGGTACATAACCTGTATGTCGTATGTATGTTTCAATTAATCATTATATTTCGGCTCTCTGACCTAAAACGGAACAACACAAAAAGTACCGAAAACAGACAACAAATACAGAAATACCTGGAAGGCGAGAACAACGTAAATTAAAGAACGTACAAATACGGGGTCTGGTATAGTTTAGTACCACATGCACTTTAGGTTGGCCTGGCTTAACAATTTTTGCATATGTCTGTATGTCAATCCTAATCCCCACCTGACTACGTCACTGAAAAATTATGTCATTTCGACGTCACAGTGGCGTAATAAGGCCCACCAAAGTATGCGGATGGTCGTCCGAAACGTGCATACGATCTCCCAAAAATCAAGTAAGGTATTTCTCTCGTTTTCTCGTCACAACGATCACAATAGGAGAGATATCGCCGGCTTGAGCGAGTTTGGTATCAATCGGCGGAGCAAATGCCATTTCGGGCCATCGTAATTATACTTTCGCAAGCCTTATGACATGATGGTGACGTCGTAGTGACGTAATTTTTGGATCACATAGGCAGGTGGGTGTTAGGAATAACATATGCAAAATTCGTTATGCTACGCCCACTGGAAGTACTTGTGGTACTTAACTACACTAGACCCCACAAATCTTTTGTGGGGTGATATGTAAAATGATAAAAGACACATAATTCTGTAATTGCTGGAATCCGTGAATAATTTACATGGAGTAAAAAAGTGTTGCGCTTGGAATAAAACAGCAAAATTCAGTTAGATAAAGTTTAATGTGATAGAATCCTAACGACCTCCTCAGTCTCTGATTGATGAAAACCTAATGATTCAAATGTTCGTATACGATTATGATAGCTGAGAAATCGCCAGGATTAATTTTGCAGTAAATATATATAAATACAGCTGATCCTGAATGCTGTAAATTCTGGGTCTGGCAGTCTGGGATGTTAATTCTGTAATTCGTCTCGTAAAAACTTATATAACAGTATAATGGTACCGCGTACCGGTACCAAATTTTTTAGTGTAAGCAATTTTGCATGCAGGAGAAGAATTTAGAAATTTAAATGAAATTAGACTATAATGATAATATTAGTATATTATATTTTGTATATTTTGATTTTCCTTACTAATGTAAAAACAGAAGTACCAAGTATTTAATGAAATTGAAATTTGGAAAGTACCCGAACTAAATGTTATTACTATAGCACGATCAGACAATTGACAAAGGATAGAATTTACATATTTATTTCGGGGTAGAGGAATGCCGATTGCAAGCTACAGCTTCTCGTCCAGTTACAGAGTTACCAGTTCATGTTGGGTACCGGTATGGAATTGATTAGTCGGTTTGTTTCAAATGCGTGGACTGGGTGAAGGAGGCAGTGAATCAGAGTTATGTGAACCACCCTATTTTGACCAAATTATTTATTCGCAATCGCTTGTTCAAATTTCACTGAATTTGACAAATTTTCAAAGTACAGAATTAAAAGATATTTAATCTTCTTTACTAAGCTATCAGCTTTTATTCCTGCATAGAAAATACTTTTTCAAATTCGAACCATTAATTCTACTTAAAATTGTCTGGGGAATTATTACTGATTCCCAGACAGATTAATGTTTTGAATCAGGTTTAGTTTGATTCTACCTCAGCAAGTTATGACGATTATTGAGGCATGACTGGCCAGAATATTCTCATCTCAATTTATGAGCGATTGTGCTGCTAGCTTTTTGTTTTCTCATGTTAGGTCAAGTCAATGGTAAAGTTGACTAGAACTGAATAAGTCCACAATCCTTGTTCTAACACTGTAACATGAAATTCACCTCAGTGCAAAACTTTTTGTCTTTTTTCAACCCGTTGCTCTGGGTTGACTGTTTTGGGTTTTGTTTACGAGTTTTGTCATAACTGGGTCACCTGAAAATCACCTTGAGCCGCTTGTTTTTTCGTCAAAAACTTGGTAAAATTTGCCGATTTCATTTTCTAGTAGATTTTATTGTTTATTTTATATTCAGTATTAAAGTGTTGCTCATTAGTAACTGTATATGTGGTATCATAGCATAAAAACTTGGCAGTATATATGTTGCTTAAGTGAAGTCACGCCACGATTTTAGAAACTCGCTGATTACAATCAGGCAGGTGTGGATTTGATTTGTTAATATTATTTTTTGTACTGAAGCGCTCCAGAAGTATGTGTACCAATATGGAGGTACCGGTATCTAATAATTTTGATTGCCTAACATAGACAGTCCGCGAACTCGTAATAGAACTAAAATAAGGACGCGGCGTGAATACAATAGGCGTGAGTACAATAGGCGTGGTGTGGCTCAACGGGCTAAGCGTTAGGAATACGCTCGCCACCGCACTTCTAATTACTCTGCATGGGTTCGCAGGTTCGAATTCCATGCAGGGATGGTTATGTGCGAGAGGATTGCTGGACTCTTCGCCGTCGTTGGGTGGTTCACGTAACCGCTGGTCGGTTAAGAATAGCCTAACCCTAACCTGGTACACATACTACGAGAATACCGTATTTTCAAGGTGAAAAAGGCCATTAAAAGGGATTGTTTTATATTAGTCATTCGATTTTGCGGCCAAAAAAACACTACCTGGCGCTTTTATGTGAGCATATCCTTAGGTCGCAAAATATTATAAAATTTATTTTTTAAAAAATTGAGGTTGTTTGGAAAAAGGTTGGTAACACCGTATTAGAGTATGCCTAGAATATATTGTTTTTCCCATGTAATTGTAGGTAGAAACTCTGTACTTTCCGCTGAGAATAGGACATGTTAATTTGAGCAGGTTTCATGTCTTGGTGTCAATGTGACTCATATTTATCCATTTCACGGTTGTTTATGAAATCTGTTATTATGACTTGGACTCGACTTCTGGACGTTAGTGACTCAGGGACCCAAATTGTGACTCGACTTGGTAGTACAGTGACTTGACTTGCAACTCGACATTCAGAGACTTCAGAATTCTACCCAACACTGTTATTTACATGTCTTGGAATTGTAATCATTGAGGCGTGAGGTCAGGATAATCCTAATGCAAACGTCAAAGTGCGGATGCTGCTACTTACTAGGTTGTGTTTTAGGTCAAATTGTACTAAAGTTGACTAGACTGAAAGTGTTATGGTTTATCACGTAAGATACCATATTTCCTGGCAAATAAGTCTACCCGTCAAATAAGACCAAACCTTTTTTTAGCACTAAAAAATAGCCTTTTTCCATATAGCTCTCCAATGAGACGGGGTTGAAAAATTGATTCTCTGTTGGTCAGTTAAGTACTAATATGTATCAATAATTTTATATGGTTAGACCAGGTCATGTTTGTTTCAGGTAGAATAATACTCACAGCATTAATTCTTAACAATAAAAAGGTAATTTCAATCATTTTGACCAACCCATTATCTGGAACGCTAATATAACCTGTGAATATAGTGTGATAACTTGGATAAGTACTGCATTATACATCTACAAATTAATAACACCTGTGTATTCGCTCTGGTGTGTTTTTTCCCGATTCCGCAAAACGGAAGGGTCATAAATCAATCCACTTTAATTCGTGGCAGCCATTTTCTTTTTGAAGTACCAAGCATAAACAGTGAGTGCTTCATCGCACCGGCCACGTTTTTAAAAGGAATAAGACAAACAACTGCTGGCAGTACAAAAATTTTGATTGGCAGACAGTTTGGCGATACATTATAAAATATATGAAACTTAGGCAAATCATGTTTGAGAAGACTTGTGAAAAATAAGCCCATCCTGGGAAAAAAATAAATAAGCATAACCGCCCAATAAGACGAACCCCCCAAAGTCAGGTCAAAAATTTGGGCCCAGAAAATCTACTCAATAGCTGGGAAATATGTTTACTTGATATGATGCCAATTTGACTTGAAGACTGTTTTCTATTTTTCAGAATCTAATTTTTAAAATGTAATAATGCTAGCTTTGGTGATTTTTCGTATTCTCAATTTTATTGCTGCAAGTTTCTTCATTTTGTCAGCATTTGTACAATACAATGACCCAGATCCTGAGCTATGGATTCCAGTATATCTGGCTCCTGCTATCATTTCTGGATTAATTGGTTTTAAGCCGTCACTATCTGGATCAAAATTCATAAAAGTTTTTGACTTTGGATATCTTTTCTTCGGAACTATTTTATCTGCATATTTGTTCCATCGAAACTATCAGGATAATTTCATCCACTGGGTGGTGCATGATGAAGTGGGGAGGGAGTTTGGCGGACTTGTGATCGTTATATTTTGGATTATTTTTATGCACGAAACATCACATTTATCTGTGAAGAATTGGCTATCGTCGGTTTTTATTTGGATTCCGATTGCAATGTGGATTTATGTTTATAACAATCAGGAATATCGTGAACTTTGGCCTCAACATTGCCAGACTGCTCTTTATCCGGAAAGTTATCCTCCAAGAGAGGAAGGCTGATAAGACAACTTGACAATTTTTGTTATAAGAAAATTTCTCTAAGTAAGGTTATGCACACGAAGTCAAAAGCAAAACAGGTCTTTTTAGATAAGTTACAGGCGACCACAGAAGTGTCAAGAGCTGTTGACATGGTAAAGATTTATATTAATCAACTAGGTTTTAGTAAATACTGAATGACACAAGGCATGAAGGAGCTCAATATAACTAGAGAAACAGTTGATAAATTGGAGTGTACTAATACTGACGTCTGATAGGTTACCATAAATCTGCCACTACTTTAGAAAATATATTCAAATGTCCTATAAACCAGCATGGTACCAAAAGCCGGGTCTGATAATGCAGTAAATCATAATGAAGCATTTGATTGAACATTTTACTACTTGTTTTTAGGATAGAATAGGATTTACATATTTATTCTCTCATGAAAGTCAGTAATATGGCTCAATCATATGGACCAGAGCGTCTAGTCTGGTACCAGTCCATGTCGGGTGTGGGATTAGTTAGCTAGTTATTCATTTTCAGATGCATGAACTTGATGGTGGAGGAAGGCAAAACCAACCAGTGGTTAATGTTACGTGAACCACCATACGGCCGTGAGGAGTCCAGCAATCCTCTCGCACCTAATTATCCCTCACAAAGGATTCGAACCTGCGCTCTTGCGCAAGGTAATCAAAGGTGCGGTGGCGGGCATATTCCCATATTGAGCCTGATGCGATACATTGTTCTCTTTTAATTTATTTCATGACAAAAAGTAAGACTTTAGTTTGAGAGAAATTAGCTATACATTTTAAATTGTATTCTGAACACCTATGACAAATTCTACATGTCTATCTATAACTGTTTTATTCCTGTCATATCTAGCTTTAAAGTACAGAGTCAATAGTTAGAAATATCAGTAAAATGCCTCTCGAAATCAAAGTGAAGACTAATGGACATGCGAATAAGATTTTACAAGACTTGAACAGGTGAGTGTGAGACAGGGATATCTAAAATGATGGGGTTTAAGCCTAACTCGGGCAAACTATGTGACACTGTCCGAAACCGGCCTGTTTTGTAATTCAATCTGGCCCGCCTGATGCTGGCCCCCCACAACCAAACAAACAAATTTCGTTGTTTCAGCTAAAAAAAAGCTCAAGGGTTCGGGGTTGTATTGTCATTCTTTGGGAGGAATTCTGCCATGTATTTCATGCCTGTAGTTTTACTAATATTCTTCAGTTCTTTATTATTACTGAAATATGTATTATGTATGTAAATCGGGAGTGCGACATGGTCATGACACTATCTTAATCGCCTTGAAGCTCCAATCGCTCGCTATTTCTCCAATGTCTCCGGTATTAGTAAGGATTCAATATTAAAGATTGAATTAGTAAAGTATTATTGAATATGTAGTGAGGGAGAGGGGGGGGGGGGGGATTTTATGAAAAAGATTTGGAACCACTGGGTTAAAGCATTGGACATTACTGTATTGGCATTGCAGGTAACACAGTTTGGGTTGAAATCTTATTTGATATATCAAATTTTAATTTCGGGAATGATTTAAAACTGTTTATATGGAAATTTTCTTGATTTAACAGCTGATGGTGAGACAAACACTTCTTTTATATAATACCTTATTTTGCTTCTAAGACCTTACCATCAGTTCTTATATTTGCCACGATTAATATTAAAAAGCCAACAAACAAATGAGTAGATGCATTACTGTTAAAGAAATGAACAAAATGCCGGTCCTTTTACACTAAAATAATATGGTCATCGCGACTGGCACCATATGATGGCTTTTGCATGTGCTACTCCACAACAAGCCTCATGAGCCTCTTGGACAAGAACAAGAGTCCATTTTTGACAAACTCAGATATAAACTATTCTATTCTCTTTACCAAATTTCGAGGCTATATTGTCATATTTTATCAAAGCTGTATTTTTTTGGTCAGTATCTTGAAAAGTGATCGAATAGCTCGTGGAGCCCCTAGGTTTCCCTTTCAGAGCCATGGGCACTTTGAGAACCTATGTTCTAGTGAACATATTTATCGGGTGGTTTCACGTCTTCTTTGCAAACATGACTCTTGCTCAGGGGTGGGTAAGGTTTTTAAACCAGGGGCCAAAAATTTACCTACTAAGACTGGCGGGCCAAGTAAGTGTGACTTCTATTTTATGAACAATGTTTGCAGTGTTACAAACGCAAAATTGGAAAACAATAAGCCTCGAGCCAAAGCTGAATTTATTTCGAACAATTCCCTGAGCTATTTTTTAGCTAAAACATCAAAATTTGGTTTATGTTTGGTTGTGGCAGTATCAGGCTGGCCAGATTGAATTACCCAACAGGCTGTAGTTTTTCTATGCCAGCTCTAGCTAATCAGTCAGTATATAGGAGCAGCTATTATTATCCTGCAAAGTTCACTCTGGTATGAGATATGACTTATCTATCTATAAGACATCCTGGGTTAAGTTGTGGGTGTGAGTTGTCACCCGAGACCCAGTGTTCACTCTAAGAAAATTATGTGCACAATCCAGAAACTAAAAATGTCAAATCTTTCCTAACTGTTTAATATCATTATATAATTGAAATCCTGCATGCTGCAAAGTTTCTGATTTCATTGTTTGGAGATAAAGTCAATTAAAATTAACATGCAACTCCGCTTTCTGGTGTTCACTCTAAAAAATTATGAGTAGCAAAAAAACTGAAATTTTGTTTTCTGGTTTGATTTACTAAAAAAAAATTTGGTTTCTTAGGAGTGCGTGCTGCGTCACAAGCCAAAAAATAAAGTGCAAACATCCGGTTACTAGTTTAATTTAATGAAACTCGGGTTTCTGATGCTCACTCTAAAAAAATTATGTTGTATAAAGGGACTGAAGCCTATGGGCAGGCGTATATTCACTTGGCTAACACAGACAATTCTCGAACTCGTAATAGAACTAAAATGAGGAAAATCGGAATAAAATTATGGCCTAACTCTAACCTGGTACACAAACTTTTTGTTATAACTTATTTTAAACAGCGTAGGTACTCTATTATTTCCACTTCTCTCATACCTTTGCTTTATGATAGGATAGGATAGGATTTACATATTTATCCCGGGGGAGAGGAAAGCCGATAAGACGGCTTATCCATATGGCGAACCTCGGCCTCTCGTCTGGTTACCATTCCAAGTCGGGTATGGGATTAGTTATATTGTTTGTTTTCGGAAGCATGGACTTGGTGGTGGAGGAAGCCGTAACCGACCAGCAGTTACGTGAACCACCCAACGACGGCGAGGAGTCCAGCAATCTTCTCGCACATAACCATCCCTGCATGGGATTCGAACCTGCGAAACCACGCAGAGTAATTAGAAGTGCGGTGGCTAGCGTATTCCCTGACGCTTAGCCCGTTGAGCCACACCGCCGCGCCGGTCGGGGCAATCATAAATTTCTAAAAAAATACGGTCCATAAATTCTACCACTATCTTTAGCAGATGTTATAAGATTCATTAACCCTGGCTGCTAGTTCCCACCACCCAATTCCTTAACACGACTGAGCGCAAATGAAATCTGTCACAATTATCACCGGATGTCATATCCAGCCTGAATGTCATAGATCTATTTAACCTGAATTTGCCACATTTGTGTAGCCTTTTTTTCTACATGTCATAAAACCATTGTAAAAATATGACTGCTGACCGCAACAGTTTTGAATTTTTTGGTCAACCACCGAGGTATCACTGTCGTTGTATAGTCAGAATTGACGACGTTGATATCACTTATCTCTATGATTATATACACATACTTATTCCCTACTTATCAGAGCTGGGTCCATGTAGCCACAGTGTTTTTTGTGGATGGAGGTGGGAAATGGAGCTGGAGCCTGTGCTACCAGAAAATTAGTGGCTCCAACTTTTAACCATCTAATTCTTTTTCCAGACTTATAATTTTCTCATTTTTCATACAAATAACTTCATACAGATGAAATCCGTAGGCATCCTAAAAATTTTTCAATTTTGATTTTTTTTTGTATGAAATTGAAGTTTCAATTTTACAATCTAAAAGTCCCTATAACACAGATTTAACTCTCGCATAACTGTATCTGAATTAATGTGTCATGGTAGTGCTCATACGAGAAAAACATCAATTACTTTAAAACTCAGAAGCGGAGAAAAAAAATAAACCAGCAGACCTTGAGTCACATTTGATATATTGTAGCTCCGGAATTAAAGCTAGAACCATAGTGATTTCAAACCAGCTCCCCAGTCCTGTATTATACCCTAAAATTCACACAAGGATTTCCTGTGCGGAATAAAAAACACATTTAGTGCCATGCTGATTTAAAATTTAATTTTGCAGAAGCAGAAAGGAAACTCGAGATCATTGTGATTTCATGATCATAGCTGGCTCTGAAGAAATACCAGTTCATAAAAATATTATATCTGTAGGATCTGATTATTTCAAAGCAATGCTGACTCATAATGTGAGTTGTGTTTATGTGTTATCTCAGCCATAAACTGTTTACAGTTAGTAATGTTACCCTTGTTAATGTGGTTTTAATCATTGGTATTATCACACTTCAGAATGCTGAGACAGCGTCTGGTAAAGTGGAAATGAAGGAAGTTGATCCATTATCCCTGCAACAATGCATAGAATATATTTACACTGGTGAATTGTCTACTACTGATGAAAATGCTGAATCTTTGATGTTTGTGGCTGAATTGCTACAGTTGAAAGGTGATGATATAAAATAGATCTTTCCATCAGATTGGACCGAGGTTCACTCAACACCCCGTGATTCGAATCAACTAGACCAGGGGTGGCCAACCTATGGCGCATGCGCCAAACGTGGCGCATTGCATGATTAGAGGTGGCGCATTGCATCTTTAACCCTTTTCATGCCAAAATTGTTAATTGCACTTGGCTTCTCCACGCAAAGCCGTTTTTTTGCGATTTACATGGCGACTTTTGATTGTACCTAAAATCTATTCTCCTTACTCCACGTCGCCCACTTACGGCTTGTTGGAATTAGAAACAACAGGCGATTATCGACGTTAGCTTTTGGACGGACTTTATGACATTCATTCTAGACTTTTAGCAAAAATTAGTAAAATTTACTACTTTTTCTCTACTGAAGTAAAAAGTTCAGAACTTCTGGAAAAATAGAAAATCCTCATTTATCAGCTTGAAACATGAATTTTTCATTGCCCAGACTTCCCAAATATCTCCCGATAACCATTGAAGAACCAGTTGAATTGCCCAAGCCTGAAAAATTTATTATAAATCAACCTACAACATGCTGAAAATGACCCCTAAATACCACCTTTTTCATCCAAACTTCAAATGACCGTTGTCAACAAAAGCGAAGCGTAAAATCGCTTGCTGTGACGCAAGTACTAATCTCGAAGAAGCCTGGAGTAAAATCACGCGACGCTAGGCCAAACAGCTGATTAGCAAAGGCCAATTAGAATCGATTAGAATTTGCCCAGGGTTTTATATGTCGTTTCGGAACGACATATAGATGTGAACAACCATTTTCTGCCATGAAACTAATTAAAAGCAAAGCGAGGTCAAGACTTACAGATTTAAATTTGAAGAATGCACTGCTCCTCCCAGTAACAACCTTAACTCCAAGAGTAAAAAAACTGGCGAAAGTAAACAGCAGCAAAAGTCTCATAAAGGCGGTACTTAAATAAAATTGATCAGTTTTATTTATTATACTTCCTTGCTTAATTTCTATTCATGTGAAGTTATAAATTGTAAAAACTACATATACGTGTGTATATATGTGTGTGTATTATAAATTTATATAATTTCAACAAGAAGCGGACATTAAGCGTGGGAATACAAGAGATTTACGGCGCATCTGAAACATTATGTTTAAAACGTGGCGCATGGTATGTGAAAGGTTGGCCACCCCTGAACTAGACAATCTCCCACAAATGGATCTATTCGGTGAACATGGGCCTGAATTTCTATTGTTATTCTGGCTAGTTTTTTTACTGAACAGAAAAACTGTTTTTTTTTTATCTTATTCAGCTTGTTAATTAATCTGCCATATCTTTTTTTCTTAACTTTCATTCCAAGTTTAACATGGTGACTCGAGGCAAACAGAATTTATGAATCACCTTCACGAAAATGAGGAAAATTCAATTATTAATTGCACTTTGCCCGAGTATGATTGCACCCAAAAGTTTTGGTAATCTAAGATGCTTTGCGCAAAAGTTATGATTCAAATGACCTGAGTTCTGTTTTTTTTGGCCACTTTGTAATCATTCCTCTACATTGCAAGGAAAGGTTCCGAAATAACTAAGAAAAGCCAAAAGCTCTGGGGGGCAAATCAAAATAGATGTTTGATTGTTCATTGATAAATGTTTAAATATATATATAACTTCATGTATGTTTTTTTTGAACAGATGTCTGTGAAAGCATCGTTGATTCACTCGAAGAAAATCTCGAATCATCTGCAGAATCATTTTTTGCGACAAAAAGAATCGCAAACCTGTACAATTACAAAGAATTGATGGAAAAATGCGAGAAGTTCATGCTGGATAAATTTGAAGAAATTGCAGTTCTTGATGAGTTCAAGGAAATAGAGGAAAAGGGATTTGTTGGATTGATCAAATCACAAGAAAACAAGGTATTTGCAGTGTTTTGTTTCAAATCTTCATTTTGAAAAGACTTTATACAAGTAGTCACTCAATTGGACAAGGTTTTAGATTCTCAAGGTTTTAGATTCTTTTCATGATACAAGCAGCCACTCAACCTTCTGACTTGGTGGAACGCACTGCTTTACTGTATAGCAGGGGTGGCCAACACGTCGATCGCCACGTCTCGAGTAGTCGATCGCGTCTGGTGTTGTGTGAATTTAATGACATGCCCCCAAAAGTTACCTCTAACCAGTTTCATGCAGAGCCTGTTGTGTTTCTCATAACAGTAAGAATACGGTACTGCACATGTGCAAAATACAGTACATTTTACACACATGGTATTTGAGTCTGGGCAAGCCCAATAGAGCATATTATATCGCAACAAATGCAAGTTTTGTCGCTGCCATAGTTTAGAAATGAGCGTGGCAATTACTTATATTTGGCGTGGCATAAACATTTTTGTATATGCTATTCCTAACACCCACCTGGCTCCGTCATCCAAAGACTAATGTCACTACGACCTCACAATCACGCCAAACAGCTTGCCAGACTACGACCGCCTGAAATGGCATCTTCGCAAACCATCACGAACTCACTAACGCCAGTAATCTTTCTCATATCGGAAACGGTGCGACGAGAAAACAAGAGAAATAGTATGCTCGATTTTAGGCGATCGTGTGCGCGTCTTGGATGAGAGTTGGTCTTGGATGAGAGCTTTTACATCATAGCGACGTAATTTTTGAATGACATAATCTGTTGGGGTCTGGGAAACACATATGCAAAAATGGTTGTGCCACGCCAGCTAGAAGTACTTAATTTGTGTTATGAACATGGCCCGAATATTCTATATTGAATATTCTTGATGTTCTGTACTCTTTCTAGGCATCAGAGATTGTGAAGCTGAAGGCTTTGATATCTTGGATAAAACATGAGCAAAAAAATCGCAAAAAACTTCTGAAGAAATTGAACAACTACATTGATTTGCATAAAGTACCGGTGACTTATAGAAGATTCCTTGTTGAAAACGAGGTCGGGTATTTTTGAATTGATATTTTTAAACCTTTTATTTTTGCATCTTGCAATCTTTCATTTAAACTTCGACTTTGAATAAATAATTAAGAATTATCTTACAAAATACCAGGGCTCATACTTTGGCAAGTTTTAATAATGCAACTTGTTCTTAAATTACCAAGAGTCTAAGTCCGAGTCAACTTTTTTTTTCGGAGTTGGAATTCCAGTCTTGAAAAAGTCTCTCCTTGTGCCAGAATTTTGTGACCTATTCTTGCTTTTTTTGGTGATTGAGTGAATGTTTGAATTTTCTTAAAAAATAGTAAAATATTCCTAAATTTCCAGATAAAAAAAA
Organism: Styela clava; assembly: GCF_013122585.1. Lineage (NCBI taxonomy): Eukaryota > Metazoa > Chordata > Ascidiacea > Stolidobranchia > Styelidae > Styela > Styela clava. The sequence continues at coordinate 18,495,190 of NW_024102837.1, forward strand.
TTTCTCATATCATTTAATATTTATGGGATGACATAACACCTTTCGGTTGTTTCAGCCAATGGTAAAGTCATGTATTGAATGCTATCAAGCCCTGTGCATCTCCATGTTGGACAGCTTGAACGTAGGTGCTTCAGATGTTCCTTCTGCTGAGAATATAAGACAAGGAGGAAAAGAAGCAAGTAAGTTGAATTGAGATGTAGACAGTATAGAATAACATGTCATCTGAAACTTAGAAACTTACCCAACTGTGGATTGGTTCCAATTCGAACGATTTTATAGTTTGTTGTCTTTGCTTTTTATTTCTGATACGAAGTTTATATTTTACAGTTGCAGTGTTTGATCGTAATTCAAATAGCCTACAATGCTTTGACCCCCGGAATAATACTTGGACAAAAATGCGGGTTGGTATTTGACAACCGTCAACTAGGGTATCTCAGTCTAATCGTATTATACATAGAAAATATCATTCATTAATCTTCATTATCACTTCAGATGATAAAATAAATTCTCAAAGCTTGTGTTTTTCTGCGATTGGATTGCAAGATATGGTTGTGGTAGTTCCACATATAGTAGTAATGTGTTACTTATTTCATTTCGACTGTTCTTGGCCATCTTATCAGCTTTTGATTTTCCCTTCCTCGGGATAAATTTAAAGTCAGATACCTGACTTGTATGTATGTGATATAAGATTTACATATTTATCCCAAGGAAGGGGAAGCCGATAAGACGGCTTTATCATATGGCGAACCATGGCGTCTTGTCCGTTTACCGGTCCATGTCGGGCATGGGGTTAGTAAGTGGAGAAAGCCGTAACCGACCAGCGGTAACGTGAACCCCTCTACATCGGCCATGAGTCCAGCAATTCTCCTGCACATAACCATCCTGTCATGGAATTTTAACCGACGACCCCACGCAGGGTAATCAGAGGTGAGGTGGAGAGCATATTCTCAACGCTTGGCATGAAGTGCCATCCGTGGACAAGGCCTTTTTAGGAAAAATATTTGAGTGGGATTAGATTCTCTCATCCCGCCACACCCATCCATCCGTATCTACATTTGACAACGATTTCTTCAATACAATATTATTTACTGAAATTTTCCAGAACTTGCCTGGATCAGGAACTGACTTTTCTGCTGTGGCTCTTGGTGACTACATTTATGTTCTCATGGGAGATCAATCTGTTTATCGGCTGAAATACTCAGATCGTGAAGCTACTTGGAAGAGAATGAATGATATGATGTATGACCACGGGTATTGTCCTCCTGTTACTGTTTTGTCTGGTAAGAATTGCTTGAAAAATTCTTTTCCTAGACATTATCTTGTTACCTCTAACCCAGACTAGTAATTGAGTTTTTCAAATATCTTGTTGCTGTCTTGTTTGGAGTGAAGTTACCTCAAGAATTCTCAGTACTGGTCTGTTTAAGGATTTAATGAAAAACATATTTTAATAGCATTTGGTATCTAATTCCAGTTCAGCCTTGTATTGTAACTATATCACTTCATTGTGGGTGACCCAAAATTCTTGTGAACGCTTTGTGCACAAAATACTGATAATTTTTTTCTGATTTGTAAAACTTGTCACTTAATGAAAGTGTACAAACACAAATTATATTTTCATATTAACACCATTGAAGAATTATAACACAGTCTATCTGTGTAAGAAATAGTACTTGTTTCGTAAGATCATATATTTGAGTCCAGGAAAATAAATGCCAAGACAAAAATAGCCAAAATAGTTAAGATTGAGTTACTTTGCTAAAACACGCAGATCCGGAATTCAAAGACCAATGGACTTGAGTTGATTATACATCACACTAACACTCCTGTTTTAAGATTAGTAGTTTATTTGTGTTTGTATATATCCCATGGAAGCTTTTTTTTTATTTTTGGTTAATGTTTTGTTTTCCATTGCTAATGTCTAGTTCTTTACCTTATCTGCTATTATTTTCCAAGTATCGTTTGCTTTCTATCATTGGTCTGAAATATAAATTGTTTACAGGAAACCTCTACGTTGTTGGTTCTTCCGGTGGTTACTCAAAATCAGTTGAAATGTTCGAGCCATCAAGCAACAAATGGGAAAAAGTAAAAGACAAAAATCTCAACAGTACAAATTCAACAGCACTGGGTGCTGGAGGTTAGAAGGTTTTGTGTAATAAATAAATAGGTACTCCCGAAATATGTGAATCAAGATGGCGGACACCAGAACGTAGTATGTGTACCAGGTTGGGTTAGGCCATAATTTCAGCTACAAATACTTGGATAGTAACCGCATCTCTGATTACCTATTGTGGGATCGCAGGTTCGAATTCCATGTGGGGATGATCATGTGCGAGAGGATTGCTGGACTCCTCGTGGGGTGGTTCAAGTAACCGCTGGTCGGTTACGGCTTCCTCCACCATCAAGTCCATGCTTCCGAAAACAAGTAACTAACTAATCTCATACCCAACATGGACTGGTGGCCGAACGAGAAGCCGTGGTTCGCCATATGATAAAGCCGTCTTATCGACTTTCCTCCCCTCCGGGATAAATATGTAAATCCTATCCTATGTCCTCGAATAATAGAACTAAAATAGGGAAAATTGGAATAAATTATGGCCTAACCGTAACCTGGTACACATACTAAGTTCCGGTGTCCGCCATCGTGGTTCACATACTTCGGGAGCGCCAATAAATGTCATATACATTGAACTGGCTCGAAACGGGCAGTCATACAATAGGTAATAAATGGAATTGTCGCTGGGTCATATAACCAACTTAAGATATCTAGCTGGACCAATAAATGCTCTGCTTTACGGTAATAAAGGCATCAGACAAAACGGCGAAGTATTTAACGCATCAAAAAGAGCATAAAAACATGTACTTTTACCCATGTGAGCGACTTTTTAAACATAAGCTTCGGATTAACTCTTTATAAATCTAAGTGTTGACAGGGGTCAGACTAGATAGCTTTGCGGACACTAAATAGCTTTGTCTGTTGCCAACCCCTGGTCTAAACCAAACAGGAAGAAATTCCGTTTTTCACTGACCAGTAGGTCGTTTTGTATCAGTGGTTGCTTTGTTTTTTGAAGCAAACTTGCAATACACTTACGGTAAATATAAAAATTACTGTCAGCAGATATCGGATTTATCAATTTGTCCTAAGTTTTCATCGAATACCAGAATGCAGAAAACACTTGATAGTAATAATCCCTGTTTAATTCCAGGTTTTATATACAGCATTGGTGGTTATGTATCAGGTCGTTCGACCAACCAAGTAGAAAGATTTGACCCAACATCATCAACTTGGTCATTTGTTGCATCCATTAATGAAGCAAAGGAATTTGTCGCAGCTGTTGAAAATGAAGGAAAAATATATGTTCTAGGTAGGTTGGTGCATGTTGCTAAAAATGTACAAGGACTCAAGAAAAAAATATATTTAGAGGTGCCCATAATAATATTCAGTTTTACATAAAAAAGCAATTAACCAGAATATTTCAATGACTGTGCTTCAAGGTATCAAATGCAATGCAAACATGTTAAAGCATCGTCATGAACTACTAATATTCCAAACATGTTATTCTGCAAGATTGCAGAATTATATTGTTATGTGACGAATCATGTTCAAATGCTTGTATACCTATATATTTACACGAATGCAAAGGTCAATCCAATAGCCGTGTAAACTGTAAACTCATAAATACATTTGGTAATGTTACTAGAGACGGCTGTAACGACGTATATGTAGTTGAAATTTAGAGTGATTATCAGACATACTGAACAAGTTCCAAAATCTTCAGTTCAGGCTAGTAAAATTTTCCGCATTATATTCATCACCTTGCAGTTGTTACCTGCCATCATGTTAGTTCACTATTCCATTTTTATTCATTTATTGCCTTGTCTTGTGTAGGTGAGATTGTCAAAAGTTGGATAAACATTGTTTTGTATCATTTTGGCAAAATTGCAAGCAGATATAAACGAACTGTTTATTTTTATTCAGGTGGATATGTGAACAATCACTTGACAACTGTTGAACGATATGATATTTCAACGAACGTGTGGTCCACGATAACTCCCATGTTAACGAAGCGGAGCTGGTTTAGTGCTTTTGTGATTGATTCAAATATTTACGCAATTGGAGGAAGGAACAGGTAGAGTTATTGAGATTTATTACAACATGGTAGGCACTAGGGCAGGAGTTTTCAAGCTTTTCTCAGGACGACCCCAAAGACAACTTTCAAGTGTCCAGTGCGACCCCAGGTCAATATATATAATTTACATGTAACTTTAGAGATTCTGTCACTGGACTTTTGAGTTTTGTCATGTGGTGGTATCAAGTAAAAGAAGCTAAAACATTTAAACTTTCGATTTTAATTAAAAATACCGAAATTACGAAAAAAAAACAAGTTTTAAAATTAAAAAATCTCTGTCATTGGGAGTGGTCACTGTTTAATTTAATCAATTTCCTGTATCTGGGGATGTATGATGTCAGGCAGCATACCAAAGAATTTTCCAAGGTAATGTTTGTTATGCGACTCCGATAATCACTTTTAATAAACTTTTACCATACCTCAGCGACCCCACCGACACCATGACCTGTTTGCGACTCTACCTACTTATCACTCCGATCCAATTTGGGGTCGTGACACCCCTGCACTAGGGTCTTCTGTTTTGGAGATTTTGTTCTGAAATACTTATTCCCAAAGAAATATTTGTTCCCCTGTATTCATCACTATAAGTGTTGTACCAATCTAGTGTCCATATTGTCGATGCTCACAGAAATAAACTGAAATTTTTATATTTTTGTGAATATATTCATAACTTTGGATAGATAATCGCTTTTGGTTTGAGCTCTTTGTGCGGATAGAAGAAGCAGTATAATCATATTGCTGACTATGAAGTTTGAATCAGAGTCTGCCACCTGCGGTAACCGGTCATTTTTGCTTTTTTTGTATTTTGATTTACTGTAGAATTTAAAAATCTATTTTCAATGAGTAGCCAAACAACCACTTTACAAACCATTTGTCTTGCAGAACTGAAATAATCTTCTCTGTATATTTTTCAGTTCACCAGAAAGCATGGAGAAGTTTGATTTCAAGAAGAATCAATGGGAGATGAGTGTCATGGAGAACATGAATCTGAATATACTCGATGCAGTGAAAATTAATTTGAAGTGATTTGATTGTATATTACAGAGAATAGTTAGTTAACATTAAAGGACGTATTAGTATCTTATGGTTGTGATCTTATTATTATGGAATTTTATGATAGATATTCGACATTTAATAGGTGCTCGTGTTACCACTGAGTGAATTTTGTACTTCTATAATGATTTCTTGCATTACTTACCGTAATTAATTTATATAGTTTTCTTAAATGCAATTAGTCAATGACATTGCCTAGAAACTTCAACTCACTGGACATAGCTATGTTTACTACTAATGTGAAGAAATATTTTTAAATGATTTGTTTGTATTAAATACCCTATATTTGTTTGTAGCATTTTTTTATGTGAATTCCGATTATGACAGTGTGTAGTCGGACAGAATTGATGCCCATATAAAAAACGATTGTTGGTTGATGGACATTTTCACTCCTGCTCTCAGTGACAGGAAAACAGAGTTTATAAATCTTACAAGTCCATGCTTCCGAAAACAAACAATACAGTAAAAACTAATCCCATACCCGACTTGGAATGGTAACCGGACGAGAGGCCGTGGTTCGCCATAGGGATAAGCCGTCTTATCGCCTTTCCTCTCCCCCGGGATAAATATGTAAATCCTATCCTATCCTATCATTGGCCTCGACTCCTCAGCCCTGATTTAGCTTGCTTATCATTTAAAGTTAATCTTTAGCAAATTGGAGTGGGATTCTATATCCTTGTTATACAAAATTTGTCACCAAATATCATAAATCATTGGAAGCGAATGTTATATATAGCCAGTGGCCAGTAAAAATTAGGTTGATTTATTATTCCTATTCAGTTTTTAATGCCATTCGATATTATCTGGGTATGATATATTGTCTTGTGCATTCTTCAAGCGGTTTCTTCTTCAATTGAATTCACTTATCATTTCTTAATTAAAATCAGTGAATGAATTGCAATTTATAAATTAGCAGATGCCTTTTCCGCACAATATAATATATTCAATATAGTTTTACTTTAAACAAACCTTTTTCAGTGCTATCTGCAAAATACTTATACAATAAATTACATTCATCTTGTATGTATGTATGTTGTGGTTATTAAAGTTTATTCCTGCTTCCAATATATTCGATGATGATTATTTTTTTTTCATCTTTGCTGTATATTTTATCTCATATATGCAATCAATACTTTACTACCATGCATCTAACGCTGAATTCAATTCTTCACTTTTTATCAGTTTTTAAAATCCACTGCATGATCCGCCGCTCTGTCTTTTTAACCCTTTCCGTGCGGTGGGCACGTATACGTACCCACGACAAAACTCGCTAGATTGCGGCGGGTACGTTGATGTACTACTCTGTTTTATTTAGCAATGGGTCGCAAACTGTTGGTCTAGTTTTTCCGGGTTTTAGTTTATTGACAAGAAGTCTTCTTCGAGATTAACATAAGCGACGGTAAATCTCGCTTTCGTTTACGACGGGAATTTTATTTGCGGCGGAACGAGTGAGTGTTTTTGAAATTTATGCAAATTTCGGTGTTTTTTGGGTGATAATAGAAGACATATTATCCCTTCCATCTACTAAAATATTTTGAGTTTGATCACGAAATTGCTACAGCAATATTACGCTATTGTTTGCCAACCACGAAGCGGTAACAGTAAAGGATTTAGCGAATATTTCTATTTTTTATCACGGTTTAAAGTTTCAACTCCCAAGAAAAAAAAATGCCTTTTTTCTATCCGGTTTGTGACTCAGACCACCACTTTTAAAAAAAATTTCTTTTCGATCGCCAATTGCAAGCTCTTTAAATAAGCTTTCCAACGAGCCGTCAGTGGGCAGCAGAGGATCATTAGTTTTTCGTTAGTCGATCGATTAGTTGTGGGGGTACAAATGCATAAAATCGGCGTAGCAAATACGATTATTTATTAAAAAATAAAAATCGCATGGAAAGAGTTAATCACATAGTTTGATTACGTTTGATGCATTCCAAATGTTTGAACCTTACATTGTGACAAACCTTTATTAAATAAACTAAGAATTAATTAATTTGTCCATTTCTCAAATTCCACGTCAATTTGAAGGATTGCTTTGGTTTTCAGCAAAAATTTGCTTCTTTAGTTTCAAGTGGGAATTTATTGCTGTTGAACCTGGAAAAGACGATTGCACTTTAAAATGTACGTTATTGTGACAAAAAATAAAAACATATTCATGGAGAAGGGAAATTCTAGATCAAAAATTTTACTAATTACATTTCTGAAATTGAAAGAAAATTTGTAATATTTTTCAATTTTAAATTATATTTCTCCCATTTCATGATATATGTACATGTGGTAGACGGTTTCATGCCTCGATTTCTATTCCGATGATTGCATGATCTTTACAAGCTCGCAAATTAAAATAAAATTGTAGCCTAGTTTTTCGAAACTTCACTGAAACTACCAAATAAACTCAAATAAAAGAAAATAAGGTATTTTTAGTGTTTTGTTAGGTTTGTTTGACTCCTTCATTCTGAACAAAACCTCGTACCTCAAGTAGCCACTCTTTTGGCGGGGTTTTAGATTCAAGCTGACCAAAATAAACCATGATTAAATACAGCCACTCATTCGTGCATAACCGACCCTAATTCCTACTTGGCTTTGGATGATATGATAGAGCTGAACAAATAGGTCCGGCTTTTGATGTCAACATAACTGTTTCAGCTTGCTAACCACGGACTTGTTTATCGAATCAATATTCAAGCAATGAATTTAAGCACCCCGCTTTCTCAGTTTACAGCATGAGTGCTAAGCATTTTCGTTAAATGTAAGATATTATTTTATATTTACATATTCTGTATTCTTTCTAGGCATCAGAGAGTGTCAAGCTCGAGGCTTTAATATCTTGGATAAAATATGAACAAAGAAATCGCAAGAAAATTCTGAAGCAATTGAACAATTACATTGATTTGCATAAAGTACCGGTGACTTACAGAAGATTCCTTGTTGAAAACGAGGTAGGGTATATTTGAATTGATGATATTGAAAAATTCATTTTACAACAGATGAGTGAATTCAAGTATATTATTAGGGTTTTATTTGACTAAGTTCGCAGGTGGAGACAAGACTAAATTTTCTTTAACCCAGAATCGGAGCAGTTTTTAAATGGGTTTAGCATCGAGTGTGGACTTTACAGTCCTACTAATGATTCATTGACATTATTCTTTATTTCTGCGAAAACAAATTTTTCTTATATCATTCAATATTCATTGGATTAACTCATTTTGATTATTTCAGCCAATGGTGAAGTCATGCCTCGAATGCTATCAAGCTCTATGCATTTCTATGTTGGACAGCCTTAACATTGGTGCCTCAAATATTCATTCTGCGGAAAATATAAAACAAGACGAAAAGGAAGCAAGTGAGTTGAATTTAGTCGTAGAGGATATGGAAAACCTTTTGTCATTTAAAACTTAGAAACTTACCCAACTGTAGATTGGTTCCAACTTGAACTATAGTGTGCTGTCTTTGTTTTTCTTTTCTGATACAATGTTTATTTCGTACAGTTGCTGTGTTCGATGAAAACTCAAAGAGCCTTCAATGCTTTAATCCTCATAATAATACTTGGACAAAAATGCAGGTTGGTATTCGACAACCTTCATCTCGGGTATATTGGTTTAGTGGTGCTACTATTTTCTATAATAGTCTCCATTATTACACCAGATGGTAAAAACTTATTCTCATATTTTTCGTTTTTCTGTGATTGGATTGCAAGATGTGGTTGTGGTAGTTCCACTTTGACATGTAGTACTGATGTGTCACTTATTTTATTTCAACGAGAGATTGTGTTTGGCTATCTTATCGCTTTTCTTATTCTTTTCCCCCCTTTTATGATAGATTTAAACTCAGCTATCTGACTTGTACTACTTCACTTTGATACTTAATTGAAGTATATAATATAGGATTTACATATTTATCCCAGGTGGGGGGGGGGGGAAGCCAATAAGAAGGCTTAATCATATGGCTAACCACGGCCTCTCGTCCGTTTACCAGTCCATGTCAGGTATGGGATTAGTTTGTCGCAAGCATTGACTTGGCGGTGGAGGAAGCCGTAACCGACCAGCGGTTACGTGAACCACCCTACGGCGGCGATGAGTACAGCAATCCTCTCGCACATAACCATCCCGGCATGGAGTTCGAACCTGCGACCCCACGCAGGGTAATCTCAGGTGCGGTGGCGAGCGTATTCTTATCGCTTAGCATTATGTGCCATGCCATGTGGACAAGGCCTTTTTGGGACAATAATTTGGGACACCACTCCCACACATCTATCTACATTCTAACAAACATTTCTTCAATGTAATCTTGTTTATTAATATTTTCCAGAACATGCCTGGATCAGGAACTGACTTTTCTGCTGTGGCTCTTGGTGACTACATTTATGTTCTCATGAGAGATAAATCTGTTCATCGACTGAAATACTCAGATCGTGAAGCTACTTGGGAGAGAATGAATGATATGATGTATAAGCATGGAGATTGTCCTCCTGTTGCTGTTTTACCTGGTAAGAATTGTTTCAACAATTCTTTTGCTAAACAATATCTTGTTACCATTGCCTTAAGACTAGTAATTGAGTTTTTTAAATATCCTGTTGCTGTTTTATTAGGTGAGAAATTGCTTCAAGAATTCTTAGTACTGGTCTGTTTAAGGATTTAATGAAAAACATATTTTAATAGCATTTGGTATCTAATTCCAGTTCAGCCTTGTATTGTAACTATATCACTTCATTGTGGGTGACCCAAAATTCAACTGAACGCGTTGTGCACAAAATACTGATACTTTTTTTTCTGATTTGTAAAACTTGTCACTTAATCAAAGTGTACAAACACAAAATATATTTTCATATATGATGTTAATATATTAACACCATTGAAGAATTATAACACAATCTATCTGTGTAAGATTTCGTTGTTGTTTCATAAGATAAACAAGGCTAAATGTCAAGAAAAAAATTGCCAAAATAATTAGGATAGAGTTACTTGCTAGAACACGCAGATCAGGAATTGAAAGGCCAAAGGACTTGAGTTTATTATACAATACACTAACACTTTTGTTTTAAGGTTATTAGTTACGTGTTTGAATATATCCCACGAAGACTTATTTTTTAAGTGAATGTTTTGTCATTGTGTTATCTATTATTATGACATGATATGTTCTTTACTTTATCTTCTATTATTTTACAAGTATCATTTGCTTTCTACCATTGGTCTGAAATATAAATTGTTTACAGGAAACCTTTACGTTGTTGGTTCTTATGGTACTTACTCAAAATCAGTTGAAAAGTTTGATCCATCAAGCAACAAATGGGAAAAATTGAAAGACAAAAATCTCAACAGTTGGTATTCAACAGCACTGGGTGCTAAAGGTTAGAACAGGGGTGGGCAAACTACCCCAAATCCGGCTCGTGGGGTAATTCAATCTGGCCCGGATGATGCTGCCACAACCAAACTAAAACCAAATTTTGATGATTTAGCTAAATAATATATCAAGGAATTTGTTAAGATTGCGTTTAAATTTAGTTTTGGTGCGAGGCTTATTGTTTTGCAGTTTGATTTTGTAACACTGTATAAACATTGTTCATAAAATGTAACTTTTACATCATACTTACATGGCCCGCCAGTCTAAGTGGGCAAAATTGTAGGCTTCTGGTCTAAATAAAAACCTTGTCCACCCCTGGATTAGAAGGTGTTGACTAATAAGTGTCATTTACGTTGAACTGGCTCAAAACAGGCAGGCATACAATAGGTAATAAATGGAATTGCCGATGGGTCATATAAATCAACTTCAGAGATCTAGCTGGACCAATAAATGCTCTGCTTTACAGTAATAAAGGCACCGGACAAGACGGCGTAGTATTTAACGCATCAAAAAGAGCGTAAAACGTGTAATTTTACCCACGTGAGCAACTTTTTAAACATAAACTGTCAGATTAGCTCTTTATGCTTGACGGGGAAAAATGAGCAAAAAAGTGTTGACAAGGGCCACACTAGATAGCTTTGCAGGCACTAAATAGCTTTTCCTGTTACAAACCGCTGGTCTAAACCAAACAAGAAAAAATACCGTCATTAACAGACCAGTAGGTTGCTTCGTATCAGTGGTTGCTTTTACAAAGTTTTTCTATGAAGCAAACTTGCTATACACTTCGGTAACTAAAAAATGACTGCCAACAGATATCGGATTTATTAGTTTGTCCCAAGTTTTCATCGAATACCAGAATGCAGAAAACACTTGAAAGTAATAATCCCTGTTTAATTTCAGGTTGTATATACAGCATTGGTGGGTTAGTATCACGCACTTCGACCAATCAAGTAGAAAGATTTGACCCAACATCATCAACTTGGTCATTTGTTGCATCCATGAATGAAGCGAAAGACGATGTCGCGGCTGTTGAAAATGAAGGAAAAATATATGTTCTAGGTAGGTTGGAGTTTGTTGCTAAAAATGTACGAGGACTCAAAAAAAAATATATTTAGTTTTACTTAAAATAACAATTAACCAGAAAATTTCAATGACTGTGCTTCAAGGTATCAAATGCAATGCAAACATGTCAAAGCATCGTCATGAACTACTAATATTCCAAACATGTTATTCTGCAAGATCGCAGAATTATATTGTTATGTGACAAATCATGTTCAAATGTTTGTATACCTATATATTTAAACGAGTGCAAAGGTCAATTCAATTGTCGTGTAAACTGCAAACACATAAATACATTTGGTACTGTTGCGCTTTATTAGAAATATTAACTACCGGTAGTTAGTGGTCGGATTTCCAAGTGATATTCAGACATTCTGAACAGGTTACAAAATCTTCAGTTCAGGCTAGTTCAGTTTTCCGCATTATATTTGTAACCTTGAAGTGGTTACCTGCCATCATGGTTCACTATTCCCTCTTTATTCATTTATTGCTTGTGTAGGTGAAATTGTCAATAGATGGATAAACATTGTTTTGTATCATTCAGACAAAATTGCAAGCAGACATTCAAATTGTTTATTTCATTCAGGTGGACAAACAACCGATCACTTGACAACTGTCGAACGATATGATATTTCAACAACGTGTGGTCCATGGTAACTCCCATGTTAACTAAACGAAGCTGGTTCAGTGCTTTGGTGATTGATTCAAATATTTTTGCAGTTGGAGGAATGTATAGGTAAGATTATTGAAATTCACTACAACAAAATGGGCACCAGAAAGTTCTGTTTTGGGAGATTTTGTTCCGAAATACTTATTTGCAAAGAAATATTTGTTACCCTGTATCCATCACTACAAGCATATGGCCAGTCTAAACAGAAAACTTTACATTTTTTGTGAATATATTCATAACTTTGGATCGATATTCGCTGTTGGTTTGAGCTCAACTCTTTGTGCCGATAGAAGAGGCAGTATATTCATATTGCTGCCTAGGTATTTTGAATCAGAGTTTCCAACCGGCAGTATCCGGTCATTCGTACTTTTTTCATATATGATTGAGTTAACATAAGAAATTGAAAACCTTTTATCTGAGTAGCCTAACAATCACTTCACGAGCCTCTTGTCTTGTAGAACTAAAATGATATGTATTTTTCAGTTCACCAAAGAGCATGGAAAAGTTTGATATCAAAAAGAATCAAGGGGAGATGATTGACATGAAGAACATGAATCTGAAGATACTCGATGCAGTGAAGGTTAATTTGAAGTGATTTGATTGTATATAACAGAGAACAGTTCCTTGTGTTACCATTAAAGGACATACTAGTAGATTATGTTTGCATTATTTTTTATGAAATTGTATAAGATACTTGACATTACATTTCATAGGTGCCTGTGTTACCACTGAGTGAATTTTGTATACTTCTATAATGAGCCCCTGCATTACTTACTATAATTAATTCATATAGTTGTCTTAAATATAATTCACATATGGCATTGAGATATTCTTAGAACTGATGCAGAAGAAATTTCTTTTGAATGGTTTGGTTTTATTCAACACCCTATAATTGTTTGTATCATTGCTGATAGAATTCTAATCATAACACTGATATGTAGTCAGAAAATTTACGCCCTGGTGAAAAATCTAGTCTTGGTTGATGAACATTTCGGCTGCTTTTCTCAATGGATAAAAAACAGAGTTTATAAACCTTACATTAGCCACGACTCCACAGCCCTGATTTAGTTTGCTTATCATTTAAAGTTAATTTTTGGCAAATCGGAGTGGGATTCTATATCCTTGTTATGTGGAATTTGTCACCAATATCATAGGTCGTTCATATCATAGGAAGCGAGTGTTATATATAGCCAGTGGCCAGTAAAAATTAAATTGATTTATTATTTCTATTCAGTTTTTAATGCCATTCGATATTATCTGGGTATGAAATATTGTCTTGTGCATTCTTCAAACGGTTTTTTCATCAATTGAATTTATTTATCATTTTGTAATTAAAAACAGTAAATGACATGTAATTAATAAATTAGCAGATGCCTTTTACTGCATAATATAATATATTCATTATAGTATTTCTTCAAAAAAACCTTTTTTAGTGCTATCTGCATAATACTTATATATTAAGTTGCATTCACGCCGTAAGTATGTTGTGGTTTAAAATAATTTCATCTTTGCTGTATATTTTATCGCATATATGCAATTAATACTTTACTATCAAGCATCTAACGCTGAATTCAATTCTTTATTTTTTAACTGATTTGAATATCTCTTTCTGTATTTTTATTCACATAGTTTGAATTGATTCTATTTGATTCACTGCATTCCAAATGTTCAAAGCTTACTTTGTGAGAGAACTTTGTTAAATAAACTAACAAATTTAATTTGTCCATTTCTTTTTGAAGGATTTTGGTTTTCAGCGAAAATTTGTTTCTTTGGTATCAAGTAGGAATTTATTGCTGTTGTACTTGGAAAAGACGATTGCACTTTAAAAAATACTTGTTATTACGACCAAAATTAAAAACATATTCACGAAGAAGCGGAATTCCGAATCAAAAATTTTACAAACTATTTACTTTTCCGAGATTAAAATAAGTTTCTAATATTTTTCAAATTCTATTTCTCCCATTTCATGGAGTCTGTACATGTGGTAGACGGATTCATACCTCGATTTCTACCCCGATGATTGCTTTATCTTTAAAAAGCTCGCAAAATTGAAACGACATTTTAGCTTCCACTGTTTCATTCTCGAAACATCATTGAAAACTACCAAATAACTTGAAACTAGCAAATGTTTATAACCATGCTTAAAAATCTGCCCCAATGTGTTTATTGATTTTAGCAAATGAATTCAATAACCAGGAAGTCGATCTGGAAAACAAGCTGCCACAATAACATTCAATTACATACATAATATACCGTATATGCTCTTTTTACCACCCGATTGATTAAGGGCCCGTTTGAATAGCCGCCCGTATGAACAGAACATAAAAATAAATAAGGGCTGGTGCTTAAATACCTGCCCGATGTAAAAGCTGATTTTTCAGTGGTAGAGAACAATAGGAAATAAGAAGCGCTTTTGTCACAACGCTGTCGGATTTTAAGCGCTGGTTGGTAGATAACACTCGCGCCTTAGGCGTCTAATTACATTAGGTGCGGTGCGTAGAAAAATTTAGAGAATTGCTCTTAAGACGTGAATAATTTGCGTTTGACGTGAATAAATTGACATGGGAAAGGGATTAATGTCGTCAAATATTTGTCTCCAAAGATACCGTAATTTTTGTGTATAATTTTACTTTACAAAACAAACAAATACGTAGCTGGAATATGGCATATCAAATAAAACAAGAGAGCTACGCCCAAATATATGGACACGTCTGTTCGCAGTACAGTACGGTGTACCGTCAGATCACAGTCTACAAATATATTCACACCAAGCGAAGCAGTACAGTAGGACACAAAAGGGCGTCCGGTGTTCGCAGAACGTTTAATGACGTCATAGCAAACAAAAAAAATCTCACAGAGCTAACAGAAATATTTAAAATGAATAAAAGTAATAGCCTTCTGGGGAAAAACTTTATCTTCAACCACTGAAAAAATCAAATTAATCAAATATCGTGGAAGAGCTCATTATGAAAATCGTTTATAAATATAGTATGTTATTGTGACAAAAATTAAAAACATATTTATGAAAATACGGAATTCTAGATCAAAAATTTTACTATTTACTTTTCTGAAATTCAAATAAATTCTAATATTTTTCAGTTTTAAATTCTATTTCTCCCATTTCATGACATGTGGGTTTACTGTCCCATGATTGCTTGATCTTTGCTAAACTCACAAAATCAAAAATAATATTTCAACTTCGTCTCTTTTATTCTCGGTATCGTTTTTCGAATCTACCAAATAAACTCCAATTAGCGAAACTAGTAAGTATTTACAACCGGGATTGAAAGTTCCAAATGAAATGTGACTGGTCAATTTCAACTATTACATCGTCGAAATCTTATTGCTTATTGGTTCTAGCTAATTAATTCTATAAAAAGGAAGTCGATCCAGAAAACAAGCTGCCGCAATAGCATATTCAATTACATACATAATATAGCAGGGATACGGCCTGTAATTAAATGTTGGATCATTTCCTAATCAAATTTCGTGGCTACTTATAAATATTGTCAATGAAATAAATATCATAAAAGCGATATATACAAGTAATCGCTGTTAATTTGAAAAATCATGCGACTCCTATTTACATGGTGAAAGGAGTTCACATACGTCCGTCTTTTGGTTTGTTTACGTCTGAATTTTAAAACTATTCCGTTTATGTCCGCTTCTTATTGGCCCATGTCCGAGCAAAGTTCTGGCCAATTGGCCATCATTGAAATCATGTACAATTATGGTGGAGCGTTGTGCGCCAGTAAACAGCTATGAGATACCGTGCAACTGAAGTTTTGAACAAATTCTGTCATAAAAATTTCTTTTCATTGGGCTACGCTAAAATACTTCATGATGCAAAGACGTAACAATGATATTTTACAAATCAAGTGTGAACTCAAGGGACAAATATCGACGAGAACGGTGAAGAGACCGAACTTTCATTGATACGTTCCGAGTCCTCGACATAAATAATAAGTCAAAATTTCATCGAAGAATTGTTTGGTTGCCGCATACCTGCAAATAATCCGCAAACAAAGGTCACCGTCGACCCTATTTGCATAAAAATTGGTCAAAAATGATTTGTGCAGGCCACAACAAGGAAGTATGAACAAAGGTGATTACGGTAGTTCGACCGAGAAGAGAAAATATTTAGGGTGATCGCACGCTTTTCTTCCACTAGGATAGAATGGGATTGACATATTTATTTTGGGGGAGCGGAAAGCCGATGATAGGGCTTAACCATATGGCGAACCACGCCTCTCCTACGGTTTCCATTCCCTGTCGGGTATGGGATTAGTTAGTTATTTGTTTATGGAAGTATGGTGGCGGAGGAAGCCGTAACCGTCCAGCGGTTACGTGAATCGCCCAACGACCGCGAGGAGTCCAGCAATCCTCTAATATTCATAAGTTGGTATACAGACTCTGGGGTTTATGATATGACACGTTATTTAGATAACTTCAGCTTGTGACAAAGATATCTTAGACTGAATACATACGAAAAACTCGATGGGTCACTCAGGGTTTATAATAATGGGACCCGGACGAAACTACTTTCAACCACCAAAGCTTCGCTACAAAGACCGCAAGTTTGTCACGTAACCGCCGTTCGGCTAAGGCTTTCCTCCACGATCGAGTCTATGCATTTAGAACAAATAGATGGCTATCAAATTTCACAACAGTAAGCGTAAGACTGGTAATCGTAATATCACTCATATTATTGAGCCGTTTTGATTAAACGGCTTTCGTCTTCCACGGAAAAAAGATTTGTTACCGTGTTTGTTACCGTATGGTACCGTATTACTGGATAATTCATCAAATACTTTTTCCACTTGGGCATACATCAAAACTGTACGTTCATTAAACTTGTAATAAGTGGGCAAATCTTAAAATAACAAAAATGATTTTACGCACTCTTGAGGATTTTTTCCGGAATTTTTAAAAAAATATCGTTTTTGAAAAGTCGATTTCTCAAAAACCGCCAATAAAGGCAGCACTACGACACATTCGGAGAAAAGCAGATACCTTATAGATTGGATTTCATTATGTCAGAACAGTAGCAGCACGTTTTGACTTGGCCATATATAATATCAAACATAGCGTGTATTCAAAATTTTATAAACAATGCAGACGTAACATATTTGAAAACCGTTTGGTATTTCAACTAAATTTATTAGACATCTAATGGAACATCTTTTTCTCTTGGACATACATATATACTGTACGTTCATTAAACTTGGAATAAAATGCGAAAAGTATAAAATACCAAAAAACATTTTACGTCCCCTTGTGGATTATTTCAAAATTTCAAAAAATTATCGTATTTGAAATGGCGATTTCTCGAAAACCGCCAATAAAGGCAGCACTACAACACATTCGGAGAAAAGCAGGTACCTTATAGATTCGATTTTTATATGTCAGAACAATAGCAGCACGTTTTGACTTGGCCATATATAATACCAAAAATAGCGTATAATTTCAATTTTATTAACTATATGTAGATATACCCAATATTTAAAAACGGTTTGGTATTTCAACTGAATTTACTGGATAATTCATCAAATACTTTTTTCTCTTGTCATACATCAAAACCGTACGTTCATTAAACTTGGAATAAGTGGGTAAATCTTAAAATAACAAAAAATGATTTTACGCCCTCTTGTGGATTTTTTCGGAATTTTCAAAAAATATCGTGTTTGAAAGGCGATTTCTCAAAAACCGCCAATATAGGCAGCACTACGACACATTCGGAGAAAGCAGGTACCTTATAGATTTATTTCATTATGTTAGAACAGTAGCAGCTCCGTTTTGACTTGGCCATATATAATACCAAACATAGCGGTGTATTCAAAATTTCATAAACAATTCAGACGTAACATATTTAAAAACCGTTTGATATTTTCAACTAAATTTAATAGATAATTTATCGAACATTTTCTTCTCTTGGACATACATATATACTGATAGATCATTAAACTTGGAATAAGTTGCGGAAAGTAAAAATACCAAAAACCAAGTTACGTCCTCTTGTGGATTATCTTCTAAATTTCAAAAAATTATCGTATTTGAAATAGCGATTCTCGAAAACCGCCAATAAAGGCAGCACTACGACACATTCGGAGAAAAGCAGATACCTTATAGATTCGATTTTCATATGTCAGAACAGTGGCAGCACGTTTTGACTTGGCCATATATAATACCAAACATAGCGTATAACTTTCAATTTTATTTAACTATGAGATATAACATATTTAAAAAACGGTT